>APFE031456199.1:371099-399204 GCA_000404065.3 Pinus taeda
AATTTTATAAAACTATTAAATAATAATAAATACAAATAAATAAGAAATCATATATATAAGTGTCGGCTTCTTTATAAAAATTAGGGATCTAGGTTTATTTATACCCAGGTCGAAAGACTCTTCTCTCAATAAGATTTCATTCATATTCTATCTAATTTAGTCCTCATGATGGACCCCCTTTGGGGTTTGAAATGTCGACAGAATGAACACGAAACCGTGGATAATCCGGATCATGCCACTGCAAAAAACTACCACAGAAGCTTAAAATCTAACATAATATACATTACTTTGGCATAATATATGTTTAATATGGTAGGTTTGATGCCATGTTTGACATGGTAGACCTAATGTAATATATGTTTTGACCTGGTAGGAAAAACATCTAACATGACTGAATAGAAAATGCACATGTTATCTACATAATATGAAATATAACCTAGACACATGCAATGAATAATGTAATAAAATGGGTGACGAGTCAGCTTGATGACATGGACATGTGGCATGTCAAGAGAATGCTTTTGAGCATCTAATAAGGCCAATTTTGGGATACACATGGCACCACCCAAATATGCCACATGCCGCAATGACATCACACTGAAGTCAACAATCAATTGGCCATGGACACCTAGGGCTAGGTCATACAGCATAGTCACATGGGATGTTTTAGGTATGAATCACATTTTGGTTAGCTCAATTTAGATTTGATGGCAAGGGATTTCATCATAAGGCCCCCTACCTCATATATAGTTATATATCAATGGCATGGATAAACATATTCATTCATTCAACACATGTGTAAAAGCATATGTTTGGATTTGCATTTTGGTAATGGTTTTATAGTTATGTGGCCTCATGATTGAGCTTGAGTTTTGTTCTTGCAGTTTTTGGTTTGATAATGCATACATATATACATATTGTAGCACACTAGCTATGTGAATATATATGATTTGGTGTCACTCTTATTTTGTTCTGCAATGATCAGAGCTTGGATTCCATCTCGCAGGTATGTTTCATGGTTTGTGGTTTAATAACACACACACACACACACATAGACACGCACACACACACAAACATATATTTTGTAAGTCTAGGCTATTTTAGCATAACACATGTTCAAGTTGGTGTTGGCCCTATTCTGGTCTATAGTGGTCACTGGTTTGAGTTAGCAGTTAAGATATTTTTGTTGTTTGGAACCAATGCACAATTAAGTGCATTTTGTCAATCTTGAGTCATGCATTCTATCGAATCAGTGGGGTACATTTTGTCAAGTGCACACCAAAACGTGCATTCTATAGGATAAAATTAGTGGGGTGAATTTTTCCAAGCAAATATCAAAAGGTGAATTCTATAAAATTTTATCATAAAGGTAGCTTTTGTCAATTTATTAGGGTCATCTTGTCGAAATGTTTATTTTTATAATGTTTTGTGGGTCATTCTAAGGCCCAAGTTGATTTTTGAAAAAGGACAAACGGAAATAACTTTTTTGACAGTTGAAAGGGGGACATGAAAAGTATGAAAACAAGTTCTTAATGGAAAGAGGCTATATTTGTTCTATTGTTATAAAAATGTTCTTGGGCTTATGAACATGTTTAGTCTCGGTGATCAAAATGAGACATGAAGAAGATGCTAATAATTGATGGTTGAAGAATAGGTTGAAGTTGTGTTGATATGATTATATTTGTAAGGGGAATTTATTGTTTGTTGAGCTTGTTGATCCATTTTAAAATATTGTGAAAAGTGGTCAACTATGTTTTGTTGAAGAAGATTGGTGTCTCACTTAGGTTGGAGCCTACAATAAGTAGGTGCTTGTCCACTAGGCCAATGCCTATAAATTAACTTTGAGGGTTAGTGGATGCAAATTGGCATTGGGGGTTGGTGCCTCTAGTATGTTGGTTCATACATATTCATTTAATGGAATATTGAATAAGATAAGAATATTTAAAACAATTTATTAAATATAGTTTGATTTTCCCATATTTTCGGGAATACACTTTTTGTCCATTTTTGTTCAAATTCACCTCGATAAGGAGAGAGTCGAAACAACTCCAACATTTTAAACTTAATGTTACACCTACTTAAATCCTCCATAAGTGCAAAATTATGTTTTTCCCCTCTTCTGATTTTGCAATATACTATATAAAATGAAACATGTAAACTATAAATACATTTATGAAGCTTTATTTATATATATATATATAAATATATATAGTATATATATATATATATATATATATATATATTATTTACACTTTACTTTTAATTTTATTTTTTTTTTTAATTAGAACGTGTTGTGTCTAATGAACCTTAAATTTAGTTCAAGTCACAACAATTAGAGAAGAAACATAAATAAATAGTTAAACGTGTAACTATAACATCTCTAGCTTGTTACTATTTCATAGACATATATATTTTATCACGTACCTTCCATACATAATTTATAACATATACGTTCTTCTTAGTGAGTGCGATAATTTGGGTGCCCTCCTATCTCTCTTAAAATGTAGGTATTTTGGTTTCTCATCTCTCTCTTGATTTAACATTTTGAAACCAATAAAATACATTTTCCCCTTCAACTTATCCATACCATTTTATAATCCCTACAATTCTCTCTATTTCATTCACTTTGGATTATGAATTCTTCTCTTCTAAATATGCTCTCGTATTTCCCCCGTTCAGTGGTTGTCTTACATAATGTAGTTTCATGACTTTTTTTTGATGGGCATCTTCATGGGGATGGGGTTGGGTTGGGTATATATATATATATATATATTTTTTAATGGAAATAAGATGATAAAGGCTTGGATAAACATGAGAAAATTGTGAACCATGGCTGCATAATTGATTGTAGCATGGGTGTTACTTTTTATTTCCTTTTCATATGGTGTTAAAGTCGTTTAGGTTTTCAATGATTCTATGTGTGTGATCAACTGAATTTGTAGGTGCTCTTCTCTACAAGCACTTTCTATTTGTAGTAGAGGATCCTACTTCTAAAATGTACCTTTCATCCTTTGCTTTTTCATCACATTTATCTTGAATGGAATGCGTAAGCAAATTATCTCTCAAGGAGGGCCCTGAGAATGGAGGAAGGGTACATATTTTGTGAGGAATTTAAGGGCTTATCAAGGCTTAGATCTGGCATAATTGGTATTCTAACAGGTCATTAGTGGGAGGTCTTCTTTCAGGAGTAGGAAGCTTTTTTCTAATATTGGCCTCTGTCGCATTTTTTTTCTTTTCTAAGCAAAATAATAGTCCTTTGTCGGGGCTCGATGTTCTAAATTTTATATAGTCTATGTTATTCTCGGTGATTTTCTTTATTTCTGTTAGCCAATGCTTATAAGTTCATCTTTCTCTTCTAGATCTATTTCTTAATGTACATAGATATCCATGCGGTTTATGAACAATTTTGTAAAATGCTCTAAGGAAACGATACAATAATATGAAAAGTCTATGATGATAAATGCTAATGATAGATACATTCTAGTTGTTAATATTTCATTTAATAAAATCAGTTACAGTGAGGTTTCTTCGTTTACAATTTTAAAAATGGATTTTCTACTTAAATGAATATGAGGGTTTCTTCATCTACAATTTTCAAAATGGATTTTCTACTTAAATGAATATGAGTTGTCTCTTTCTACAATTTTCAAAATGGATGTTGGAGTTAAAGAAATATGACTTGTTAAGTTCGAGTAGCACAATTATGAATAAACCATGAATATGAGTTGTCCAGTTCCACTGGCACAACTTGAGAAAAGGTTTTCAACTGATTGAGAAAGGGTTTCCTTAGTAAGGTAGCTTATATTCGAGCCATAGTTACGAAATTCAAATTCAAATCCAATTAGATACGGCAAAAATTGATTCTGTAAAAATCAAAACCCTAAAAATTGGAGAATATACATCTTATAAGGAGTAATTAATTAATTTTTTTTGTCAAAATGTAAAAAAATTGAAATAAATTTTTACTAGAGAACCAGAAGATACCTTGTTTTACTTATTTTGATTATTAATCTTGTGTGGGTTTAAAATGATCCATAAAGATAAAATGCATCAAATTTGTTTTACTTATTTTGATTATTAATCTTGTGTGGATTTAAAATGACCCAAAGAGATAAAATGCATCAAATTTGTTTTACTTATTTTGATTGTTAATCTTGTGTGGATTTAAAATGATACAGAAAGATAAAACGCATCAAATTTGTTGAGTCACTTTCTATAACCCAGTATGGGGGTGAGTAGATCCCATGTAAAAACGTAAACAATGAAATATGTAAATGTAAACGTAATGTACGTTTACAAATTTTAATCTAATATAGTTACTATTAAGAATTCAGAAAACATTGTTAAGTGCGAAGCCAAATTCACAGAGGATTATAGATCACATCATTCTAGATCTCCAGGATTCTAGATCTTTCTTCTGCCCTATAAATTTGTAATTTCTCTTGCTAAGGAAAGCAAGAGAAGGTCCAAGTCTGTTATGTAATGCAAAGTGATTTATGTTCTCTAGTGATTGTTTTATCTATTCCGTTGTTTCTCACTGAGTAATCTTGTTGTTTCTCCATTTGTCTGTCTCTATGAATTATTCTCTGCTATTGCCATCTAAGTTTTTGAGTATAAATCTGCTATGTTATGTATTCTTTGGTCTAACAACTGGTATCAGAGCATAGGTTTGAATATCCACAGTGCAAGTTGTTTAGTGCCATCGCCTTACTCTGGTAGCGTTTGTTAAAACATTGGTTATTACCCCTGGAGCTGTTGAAGGATCTATCTAGGAAATAACTGAGGAACAATGGAACTAACAGATAGTTGCTGCAAGAAAAACAAGGCCTTGGATCTATGTTGAAACGTGTTGCTGGAGTTTGACAAGTGGAGATCTGTGGAGTTTGGAGTTGAAAAGTGGTGTTTGTAAGTTTTTTTTTACGTCAAGCTTGCACGTATACGTCAAGTTTTTTT
The DNA here is from genome assembly GCA_000404065.3 of Pinus taeda. NCBI lineage: Eukaryota > Viridiplantae > Streptophyta > Pinopsida > Pinales > Pinaceae > Pinus > Pinus taeda. Next base: position 376,053 of record APFE031456199.1, read on the forward strand.
TTTCACAAACCAACATATGTATGTGTGAAACGTGAAAAGGTTAAAACATTATATATGTTTTTATATTTATTATGAAACATATATAATTATTGTTTAAGTATATTTTAAAAAGGAGTAGGAATTTTGAAAAGGGCATTTTAAAAGGAGGAATGTCATTATTACTAAATTTTAAAGAGTAATAATTAAAGTTTTATTTTTAAGTGGAGTGTTTTGTGTTTTGGGGCATGAATTTGATTGAAAATGAAGACAACAGTTATAGATATGGAGAAGTTGAGCGGGGCTAATTTTTCCCTATGGAAATCACAGATGGAGGATATACTGATTTTAAAGGATCAGTATTTTCCAATTGAGGGCACAACAAAGAAACCCTCATCGATGACAAATGAAGAGTGGAAAAAGTTAGATAGAAAGGCGATCGCAACAATCCACTAATATTTAGCAAAGAATGTTTATTTCAATGTGTTTGGAGAAAAGACAACAGAAGGATTATGGAAGAAGCTCCATGATCTATATGAGAAGAACATGCAATCAAACAAAGTGTTCTTTATGAAGAAGCTTTATAATCTCAAAACGAAGGAGCGTGCTTCAGTTGCTGAGCACTTGAATGCATTTAATATTATTACTAATCAACTTGCATCTGTTAAGATCATTTTAGATAATGAAATTAGAGCTATTTTGTTAATGTGTTCTATGCGAGTAAACTGGGAAAATTTAATTGTAGCTATGAGCACTTCAACAAATACAGGGACCCTGAAGTTTGATGATGTCATCAACAGTTTAATGAATGAGGAGTTGCGACTCAAGTCAATTGCAGAAAACCAGGGAGGAGAGGCTCTAGCTCTAGCTGATCGTGGTAGGAGAATGGATCGAGGCTAGCAAGGGCGATCAAGATAGAAAGTCTGATCAAAATCAAGGAGAGAAAGGATCATCTACTTTCATTGTGGCAAACCCGGGCACATGAAGAAAGAATGTCGATTCTGAAAGAAAGGACAAAAGGATCAGAGACCGTCTGGTACAAATCACAAGTCATCCAGTACAAATGAAGGTGAGACTACTGCTGTAGCCACAGATGGTGATGTGTTGTTTACTGTTTCAGTAGAGGATGCATGTGTATATACATCTAGCAGTGGCTTTGATTGGATCCTTGACTCTAGGGCATCTCACCATGTAACCCCATGTAAAGATAGTTTTGTTTCATATAATTCTGGTGATTATGGTAGAGTGCATTTGGGAAATAATCATTTTTGCAGTATTGTTGGATGGGAGATGTCCAAATCAAGATGAAATAAGGACAATATTTATTGTTGAAATAGGTGAGGCATGTACCAAAAATGCGCATGAGTTTAATCTCTATGGGACGACTGGATGATGAAGACTATTTGACAAGCTTTGGAAAAGGAGGCTAGAAAAGTGGCAAAGGTGCATTGGTCGTGGCCAAAGGACCTAAGACAAGAACATTATACAAATTAAAGACAGTGATAGGAAAATTAGATTTGGTTGCTGTCACAAAATAAGGAAATTCAGTGGATCTGTGGCATAAGCGTTTGGGTCACATGAGCGAGAAGGGCTTAAAAATCATTCTTGATAAAAGTTTATTGCTAGGTTTGAAATCCTACAATCTTGATCTTTGTGAGCATTGTAAATATGGTAGACAAAGAAGGGTTTCATTCCTCAGAGGTGGCCATGACAGAAAGAAAAATGTGTTAGAATTGGTACACTCATATGTGTTTGGGCCTGTTAACATCAAATCATTAGGAGGAGCATCATATTTTGTAACATTTATGGATGATGCATCCAAGAAGGTTTGGGCATATCCTATGAAAAATAAAAGTGAAGTGTTTGGAATATTTCAAAAATTCCATGTTGCTATTGAAAGAGAGACTAACAAATTTCTGAAGTGTTTAACAATAGATAATGGTGGAGAATATTTCTCAAATGCATTTAAGGAATATTGTAATAGGTTTGGCATAAAGCATGAGAAGAATGTGCTTGGTACTCCTCAACGGAATGGTGTCGCAGAAAGGATGAATCACACCATTATGGAAAAGGTGCGAAGTATGTTGTCCAATTCCGGTTTGGAGAAGAATTTTTGGGCTGAAGCAGTCATGACTGCTTGCTACCTCATAAATAAATCTCCAACTACAACCTTGCATTGCGGTATCCCTGAAGAAGTTTGGATTGGTGAGAATTTGAATTATTCTCACTTGAAAATATTTGGATGTGAAGCATTCGTACATATTCCCAAAGAAAATAGAACTAAGCTAGATGATAAATCTATGAAATGCATTTTTTTGGGATATGTGGATGAAGATCTTGGTTATCGTCTATGGGATCCAGTCAAACATAAAATTATGAGAAGCAGGGATGTTATATTTAATGAGTCAAAAATGTTCAAGAGGACTATAGGTGAGTTGGAGGTTAAGAAGGTTATTGACAGGTTTGAAGAGCAGCAGGAAAACATACCACCAATACAAGAAAATGAACAGCAAATTTAGGAGCATGAAGAACAACAAGTGGAAAATAATAAACAATAAGAAGAAGGAATCTTGCAGGAACCTTTACAGGAGATTCAACCTGACAATGCACCACCACAGTTGGTTCGCAGATCTTCTAGGCCTCATAAGCCTTCACAAAGCTATCCTCCTTCAAACTATATTTTGTTGACAGATGAAGGTGAACCTAATTGTTTTCAAGAAGCTTGTAAATTTGAGCACAGTAAAGAATGGAAGAAAGCAATAGAAGAAGAAATGAACTCTTTGCTCGAAAATAAAACTTGGGAGTTGGTAAACCTCCCAAAAGGTAGAAAGGATCTACAAAAAAATGGGTTTACAGGATTAAGCATGAAGGTGACGAAAAGAAGGAGAAGTATAAATCAAGACTGGTGGTGAAAGGTTTTGCCCAAAAAGAAGGTATTGACTTCACTGAAATTTTCTCACTTGTTGTTAAAATGTCATCCATTAGAGTCATTCTTGGTCTAGTTGCTAATTTAGACCTAGAATGTGAACAGTTAGATGTAAAAATTACTTTCCTTCATTGTGAATTGGAGGAAGAAATTTATATGGAGCAGCCATAAGGCTTCATATAAAAAGGTAAAGAAGGCCTTGTTTGTAGGTTGAAGAAGAGTCTCTATGGGTTGAAACATGAACCTCGACAATGGTACAAGAAATTTGATTCATTCATGTTGGAACATGGTTTTCAGAGGTTGGAAGCTGACCATTGTGTCTATATCAAGAGGTATGATCAAGGAAAATATATCATATTATTGTTATATGCAGATGACATGTTGATTGTTGGGCATGATAAGAATAAGATCAATAGGTTGAAGAAAGGTTTAGGTAGCAAATTTGCAATGAAGTATTTGGGACCAGCACAATAGATATTGGGCATGCAGATTATGCGTGATAGGAAAAACAAAAGGTTGTGGCTGTCACAAGAAAAATATATCAAGAAGGTGCTTGACAGGTTTAATATGAAGGATGCCAAGCTAGTTGGTACACCCCTTGCAACCCACTTCAAGCTAAGTACTGAATTATGTCCTAGTAATGACAAAGAGAAAGAAGAGATGAGAAAAATTCCTTATGCTTCAGCAGTTGGCAGTTTGATGTATGCCATGGTATGCACACGACCAGACATTGCATATTCAGTGGGAGCAGTGAGCAGGTTCCTTACCAATCCAGGAAAACAACATTGGCAAGGAGTAAAATGGATTTTGAGGTATCTCAAGGGTACTAGTCATTATTGTTTATGTTTTGGTCATGATAAGACTGTGCATGAAGGATTTACAGATGCAGATATGGCTGGAGATATGGATACTAGAAAGTCCACTACAGGTTATTTGAATACATTTGCAGGTGCAACAATATCTTGGGTGTCAAGGCTACAAAGAATAGTAGCCCTCTCTACAACAGAAGCAGAGTACATAGCTGCAACAAAAGCTTGTAAAGAGATGTTGTGGATGCAGCGATTCCTATGAGAAATAGGAATAAAGCAGGACAAGTATGTGTTATATTGTGATAGTCAGAGTGCCATTCACTTGGCTAAAAACCCAACATTTCATTCAAAAACCAAGCACATTGAATTAAGGTACCATTGGATCCGGCATGTATTGGAGGAAGAACAATTATCCTTAGAAAATATCCATACAAATAGGAACCTTATTGATATGCTCACTAAGATTCTACCACGAAATAAACATGAGATATGTAGAGGCATGGTAGGACTCGGTGTGACTTGATGACTCTTATTTGGCTTCAAGTGGGAGAATGTTAAGTGTGAAGCCAAATTCACGGAGGATTCTAGATCAGATCATTCTAGATCTCCAGGATTCTAGATCTTTCTTCTGCTTTTATAAATTTGTAATTTATCTGGCTAAAGAAAGCAAGCCAAGGCCCAAGCCTGTTATGTAATGCAAAGTGATTTCTGTATTGTTTCTCACTGAGTAATCTTATTGTTTCTCCATTTGTCTGTCTCTATTGCCATCTAAGTCTCTTGATATAAATCCACTGTGTTATATATGCTTTGGTTTAACAAACATATTAGTAATATTCACTAATATAAATAAAAAACTTAAAACTGAATATAATATAAATGATGCAAGATATTAGAGTAGATTTCCATTAATCTTCACATACCAAAAAATTTATATGTTAATGAATATCTTTTTGAGATCCAAATTTATTTAGCAATGAATATGCATGATAAATAAAGTAAATAATTTTTTTTAATTCATGTAATAACTACTATCTAACCTACTCATTGCTATCCTCCAATAAAATCATTAAAATATAAAATATATTTTAATTTTTGTAATTTTCCAATATGAAAACTAACCTTAATTTTTTAAAAATAAAGTCTTTATTAAGAAACTTGGTAACATTTTGTAACTATAAACTTTTAAATATAAAAGTGTAAAAATTCCTCGGACATAATGCTCTGAATGGACGGGATGGATTTTAAAATGGAATATATTATGCTCGAGCTGCTAGTTCATCGATCTTGGCGGATTCACACGCCATTTCAGAGCGTCGTGTCCCCCTTCGAAACGGGGCGTTCGAAGTTCTCCTCGAATCAGGGCATACTGACAAACTGGAATTGATTTCAGAAAACAAAAATTTAGTACCGTATTAAAAATGAGCGTATTATAATGCGAACTGAACCGTACTAACGTATTTTCGAAAAAAAATTGGCAGAGTTAATTTTTGATGAGTTATTTTAGTGAGATTTTTTGATGAGTTAATTAAGCAAAAAATTTGAGCTGAAATCTCGATACATTGGTTTTTTGACATTTTGATTGTTCAGGAGTTACTCATCAAATTTGTAATTTGAATAAATTTCTTCAAAATTTTTAGAGAAATTAAAATTAAAAAATCATCTAAAAATTCCAAAAGTCTCACTAAAAAACTCAAAAAATACCCAAATTTATATAAAAATATGTGATTTTCATAAAATTATAATTTTCTAAACCATTTATAATAATATAATAATTTTCTATCTTTTTAAGATATTAAAAAAATTTTTCTATATTAACATCTTATTTACATAAATTTTAATGAATTAAAAACAATTCAATCCATTTATTACCTTATGAGAAGGAAAGGAATTAAAGCATTTGATGATTCAACTCAAATTTCTAATGCGTAAGTTTCTCTCTCATTTATAATTTCCAAAACATGAATACATGAATCTAGATGGGATTATGTGGTTATAAATTTTTAAAGTTTTGGTATATTTTTGTGTAATTTAATAAAATATTTTTTTAAAAAATATATAAAAAACATGGAATTTTCAATTTCAGTTATTTAGTGTTTAAAAATATTATAAATAACAAATTGCTAATTTATTTAAAATTAAATTCTTAATTTTAATTTATTTAAAATATTTGAAATAATTTTTATTTATTTTTGCTTATAAATATGAAATTTTACACCAAATTTGAAAGAAATTTAAAAATGAATTTCCAATTACGAATTATGAGAATAATAATAAATGTATAAATTGCTAGTGCAAATCAGAATGTTAAGCTAATCACTCAAAATCATAATAAATATATATGCAGTCCGGATCGATATGTTAACTAAAATCATATGCTTAAACTAAAAATATAATTAATAGTCATTGAAAACAATAGTAAAGTTAAATAGTAAATATATAAATAACAGTGCTCATCGAAATGCTAATCTAATTACTGAAATCTTATACTTTAAACGAAAAATATAATTATCTGAATAAAAAGTTTACGAACTTGTGGCACTAACTTTTGTATAATATATATAAATGGAAGACCATCCTACATAATCATACTAGAAATTCGTCCGATTTCATTGGCCGAGTGTTTGAATCATGTTTTGTTTTTAGTGAAAATAGATTTAGTATTATTACAATTTTAAAAATTTCAAATATTTATAACTATTATTTAAAATTTTCAAAATTTCCATTAAATTTTGTAGCAATTTTAATAATTGTAGAATTTAGACTTCTGTGATCTGTCATAGTTATAGAATTAGCGGATTTTCTGCGTGAACACATATAAATGACCCTTTGTCGACGCGTTTTTTCGAACCAACTAGTTGTGGTTCATCGTCAGGACAAGTTGGTCCTGACGATGAACCACACTAGTTGGTTCGAAACGCGTCGACAAAGGTCATTTATATGTGATTCACGCAGAAGCTATTCTTATAACTAATTTTAATAATTTCAAATCGCTTAGAAATTCATATTCAAGTTTGTCGGATTTAATTGGCCAAGTGTTCGAATCATCTTTTATTTTTAGTAAAAATAGATTTAACATTATCAAAATCTTAGAAATTTCAAATATTTATAACTATTATTCAAATTTTTCAAAATTTCTATCAAATTTTGTAGCAATTTTAATAATTTCAAATCGCTTAGAAATTCATATCCCAGTCAAGCATAGCTGAGTAATATTAAAAATATCTGAACATGTCGGTTGGTAGATACATAGTCCAACAAAATGAATAAGAGCTATGTGGTTTCCTTCAATAAATAAATTAAATGGGAAAACATGATTATTGATATCGACATTTGAAACCATTTATTAAATCCGCTTGATTTGTCCATATTTCCTCGAACAAACTTTTTGGTCATCACGAGTGTTTGGCTGCTGTTCAAGTCCACCTCGATCGGGACGGAGTGGAAATAACTCAAGCGTTTGCAAGTTATTGCTACAACTACTTGAATCCTCCATAAATATGGAGGAAATATGGGGTACAAACACGAAAAATGATCCACTTGCTGAAAGGATAAAAAAGAGCTATTGAGAAGAAATTTTGTGGACATCCTCCCCGCTCAAATGCATCTAACATAGGGAAATGAAAGAATTGATAAAGCTTATATCGCTAAGAGGCTTGATAGATTTATTCTTCATACTAGCTTAATTGACAATATGGGCATGTCATTCTCATTGATTGAGAAGGTTTTTATTTCAGATCATAGACTAATTCTGTTAGGGTGGAAGGAAAAAGGCTTCAAGAAAGACTACTCTTTCAAATTCAATAGGTCATACTTGAAAGATCCATTTTTTAATGACATCAATAAAAAGGCCTAGAGTGAGATTATGTCTTCAAATCCCTAGTCGATCTTAATGACATTCATAGACAAAATGGATAATATTCCAATGGTAGCAAAAGAATGGCAATTCAAGAAAAGGCAATCTAACAGAAATGATCTTCAAAAAATTCAAAAGGAATTATATAGGGAATTGGAAGCTACAACTACTCACTTCATTTCTTTTCAAATGAGATGCCATATTAAGGAGTTACAAAAGAAAAAATAAAAATTTTTAGAATAGGAGGAATTGTTCTGGAGGCTGAAGAGTAGGGCGTTGTGGCTAAAAGAAGGGGACAAGAATACAATTTTTTTCCATAAATTAGCAAGCACAAGGCGAGAAAAGAATTCAATCTAGAAAATAAATGACGAAAGAGGGGGTTTCCTTTACTCTCAACAAGAAATCTCAAAAGAGGGAGTGAGATATTTTGAAAGGCAGAACAAGAGATTGGAAACCAGTGCTTTTCAGGATATTCTGTGGGGCATTGAATTTTTTCCTCAGATGTTCGACAAGGACACAAATGATAAAATTTTCAAACCAGTTTCTGAGGAGGAATTGCTGAGAACAATAAAATCTTTTAAAAGGGACAAATGCCCTGGCCCGGATGGCTGGACAATAGAGTTTTTCTGTGATTTTTTTGACATCATCAAAAATGACCTGCTAAAAATGGTGGAAGCATCCAGGGTGTCAGGTAGCATCAACTAGAAAATATCCTCCACTTATATAGCGCTCATTCCAAAAAAAGGAAATGTAGTGTCATTCACGAACTTCCATCTGATCTCTCTATGTAATATTTCCTACAAAATTATATCAAAAATCATCGCAGAAAGAATCAAAGGAACTTTGTTAACTTTCTTAACAAAGGACCAACACGCCTTTTTATAAGGGAGGAACATTCTTGATGCGGTTGCAACAACTCAAGAAGGTCTTTTTGCCATCCATGCTAAAAAAAGTGATGCATTCATCCTAAAAATCGACCTCTGCAAAGCTTATGAATGCATGGATTGGGCATTCATCAGATGCTTGTTAGCGAAGGTTGGATTAAGAACTAACATGATAAACTAGATCATGGCGTGCGTAGAAAAGGTGAATTATGTTGTCATTGTAAATGGGATCCCATCTTCTTTTTTTCTTGCGTCAAGAGGGCTTCGTCAAGGTTGTCCCCTATACTCGCTTTTATTCATCTTGGCCATGAATTCTCTCAGCCTCCATATCAACAAGGCGATCAAGGAATATAGGTGTCTCCGTTTAAAAATTAGCAGGAACATATCAATTTCCCATAATCTGTTCATGGATGATGTTATAATGTTCGAAATTTTATGCAGATTCACATGGATGTGTTTCTATGAAATATTAAAAAAATTCCAAAAGACGTCAAGATTGTAGATAAATTGCTCGAAGTCAATCATATATCACAATGATATAAACCAGGAAGAGGTGGACTGGTTATCTGCTCTTTTCGGTGTTGAAACGCAACCCATGAGTCATGGAATCAGGTACCTAGGGTTTCAGTTGAAAGCTAATGGATACTAAAAGGTGGATTGGCAATGGATCCCAAAGAAATACTATAAGAAGATATCATTCTGGGAGTATAGATGCCTTTCTCTGGTGGGCAGAGTTATTCTGGCACAATCTGTTTTAAACCAACTGGTCGTTTTCTGGGCTCATATGTTCTTCCTACCCGCAAGCATAATTCAAGCTATGAACAAGCTTACTGCAAATTTTATCTGGGGAGGTGAGGCGGGAAAAAGGAAATACCATCTCTCGAAACTTTCTTATATTTCTTTTCCGAAAATCATGGGTGGATGGGGTCTATTAGACTTGAGGACTTTCGGAAAGGCCCTTTTGTGCAAGACTATGTGGAGGGGGATTTATGAGGAAGGGCTCTGGAGCAACATAGTACAGGAAAAGTATATGGGCGGAAAGAACATATCTGATTGGTACAGGAAAGGAAGGATAGGATCCTCTTACGGATCGTCAATATGGTTAAGCCTCCGCAAAGTCAAAAGTCTGTTCCTGAAGAATTTAATATGGCATTTTCAATCTGGAAATAAGATTCTTATAGGGAAAGATAAATTTCTGAGTGGCTCAGAGGAGATCATTGTTCCTAAATCCTTGTTGACCTTTCTAAATAGGAAAGGTATTTTCTTTTGGAATGGTTTAATTTCAAGGTGGCAGGGTCTAATCCCTATCTGGTGTGAAGCGGAAAGTTTGGACATGCCGGGGGATATCGCATTGTAATGGGACCATATCAGGGCTCGTCTAAGAAATTGTGGCATCTTCCACTTGACGGAGCATGATTGTCTCATTTGGAGAAACTCGAAAGGGATGAGTTCCATTCGGGTCAAAGATGTTTATCAGAGCTTGATTAATTGTAAACAGTCTTCATGCAATTCCCTTTTCCCTTGCATTTTCTAGAAATTGGGGTGTCCATCCAAAATGGTTTTCTTTTCATGGCTGTCCTTCCACAATAAGAATCTATCGTGGGAGAATTTAAAAAAGAGGGAATGGTAGGGGGCCGGTATTTTCCCCATATGCAGATTGGCAAAGGAAGATAGCCTTCACTTATTTCTAACCTGCAATGGGTCTCAACAATTATGGATCTTCTTAGAGAAGTGTTTTGGTATTCAAGATATGTCTCATGTTTCAATAATTGAAGCTATTTATGGTGCAGCAAGAAAAAAAAATCTTGGAGATCAATTTTCATCATCACTATATGGTGCATCTGGAATTGGCGCAATAATTATATTTTCAATGCCAAAAGGCCCCCTTTTCTGGAAATCTATTTCAACATTATTGATCTCTATGATGCAATCCCACAATCCTCTCCCAAGCAAAAGAAGCATGTTGGTAAAGATCTCTCACAGGAACTCTCTCCTCTACCAAGGGCGTATTTCGATGGAGCCGAGCAGAATGGTTTATGTGGATGTGGCTTTCACATTTTAGCAAAAGAAGACAATCATTTCTCCATTCATTGGAACGGGGGGAAGGGCACTAACAATCTGGCTGAGGCGATGGCTCTCACAGGTCTCTTGAGTTTCTGTCTTTTTTTAAACCTTCAGGATGTTTCTATCTTTGGAGATTCAAAAGTTTTGGTGGACTATGTCTGGGAAAAATTCCATCTCCAGGCCGCATCTTGTGGGGTGGCTAGACAGGATCAGATATTTTTGTAACTCTTTAATAGGTGGCTCAGTTCATCACATCAGCAGGAATCAAAATCAACAGGAAGATGCATTATCGAAAAAGGGCCTCCATGTGGCTCCGGGGTGTTGGCATCTTTAGGTCTCCTCTGGTGGAAAAATCTTTCCCATTCAGGACTTTTATCCTCCCGACTTCTAATTCTCAAGTGTTGATGAGCGGATCCCCTTGGGATTCTTTTTTGGTTCATTTTTCTTCATGCCTGTCTTTCTCTTTTTGTTTATATATGATGACGTCTCCATGGTTCTTGTTTTTTCTGCTTCGCAGGTTTCTACTCATACTCTTTTTGGTTATCCTATGTTCTCTTTGAAAGCATGTTGCGGATAACAGTCCAGATATTGTATTGTTTTGGCCTTTTCATATGGTTTCATCATGACGCTGGTGCACAACCCTTCTCCAGGGGTTTTATAGGCTCCATTTCGGCATTTTTGTCATATGGCTCATTGTTTATGTGCTGATCCACCCCGAGATATATGCTATGTTCATGTGAATGTACTCTGTGGCTCTTTTATATATCTTATATAAATACAATTATGCTTTTTCTGTCCTGATAAAAAAAATAAAAGTAAAAAAAAACTATGTAGATTTTACACAATGACACTTTTATAAAAAAATAATATATATTTTGTAAAATTGATTAATTCTAAATTCTTGGAACCAAAAGATAATGAATATAATAAACATGTGTATAAACATGCAGTATCTATTTATGTCAATTTTTGTGAATATAACTTTTTTGGGTTACCTTATTTTAATGATGATAAATTATTTGACCACCTATTTATATTCAATAAAAAGAATTAAACCTACCTCATAATTGTAAATCAAAATTGCTTATAAAAAAAATATAATTTTTTTTAATTCATGTATTAATCATGAAGTAAAATAACTATAGTAAAACGTGAAAAGAAGAATCATAATTCAACAAATTTTTCAATCATTCATCACTTTTAAGTCTCATGTTTTTAATGGAGGAATATGTTCCTCCACTCCTAAATGGACCTTCAATGTTAAATGAGGATATTTAACATTTACTAATTACCTTTAACATTTGATGATGGAAGTCTAGAATCATATTGATTCTTGTTTACTCTCATTCATTAGTTCATATGCTCATAAACTTATCATTATATTTGTGTTTTCGTTTTTTGAAGCTTCATTTAATAAAACTTTCTCAAAGAAGTTTTGATAGCTTGTGAGCCTTAAATCCCCGCTTGAATTTGTTTGTTATAAGCAAAATTATTCGGGTCAATATTAACAGTTTGCATCTAGTTATCATCCATTCTCAATATGTTCAATTACCAAACACTACCATAATGTCATTTCTTTCATTCTCCTTATCTTTGTTTTAAACTGTTAGAAACCCCAAAATAATTAGTTATGACTTATGGGCATAAATTATAATGACATATGCAACTTATTGGAATCCAAAGTAAGAATATCAACTCTTTTTATTTGTGTTTACATATTCCATATCTCTAATAATCTCTAACTTGTTAGGTTCATGGTTATTTTTATTGTATTGGTAATGCTATTTTGTTTATTATGTTCTTACCTAATCATAATTTTGTTATCAATGATTTAGATTTTAAATAGGTATGGTACTCATCCTATGGTAAAGATAATTCATAGTTTTATTTAATTTCATATAATGGTATATTAATGATTTGGTTTGGTATAAAAAACTATGTTAAGTTTATGTTGACGGTGCTGGAATTCCATCAACCAAGGGGTTTCTTCGATGTGAAGTCCCAATTAGACCTCACACTATTTGGAATAGGAGCCCCATCCGAAGTATCAGTCCGGTTTCCATGTATTCTTATAGATTTTCCTTGGCTCTATTTATCATCAAGAGAGAGGAACACATATGTGCCTTGAAAATCTAGTGTGCCTAGTGAGTGTTTGGTTGCAAGTGTGTCAAAGTTCTTCGAGTGTGGAGGGAAAGAGTAAAATGAGCCTCTAAGAGAGAGGTAATAGTACCACCCAAGTAGAGACACACACAAACAAGAAGGATTTATCTAACATCGAGCGGAATAGTCCACAAAAGATGTGATTGTCATTACAACCAGTCAATGAGAAAAATTTGTCTAGTATCCTGCAGAATATTCCATAAGGATGGGACAACGATAACAACCATTACAACACATTCTAAATAAGATAAGTACTAAAATATTTGAAATAGTTCAACTAGCAGAGATGAAAGCAAAGATGAAATATAAACATTCGCAGGATAGTTTTGCAAATATTTGTAATCCACACATGAGGAACATGCTGGCCTTGAAGGATTTTTTTATTAAGTAAAAGTTCCAAGACACATGTATACATTGAACATCACTAGCTCCAATAGTGTAACATTGGAGCCACTCCTTGCTCCCCAAAAGAAATTGTTTGTCTCTCTAATGCCTTGTGGGAGGAGCCAAGGTGAAAAGTCATTTGCTCATATAATGAGGGTGTATATATAACCAAGAGGTGATGCTTCACCTTCTTTGTGATTCTTTGACTACCCTCATCATTGTTTGACTTCCTATGACTTTTTGACTTTTACATGACTCTTCATATTCTGAATGTGTCTTTTGGACTTCCACTTTACAATACATTTTGAATAGGTAGTTACATAATCCACAATAATGATGTGCCATATGATGACTTTGTGACAAGACATGACATGACACTAATGACATGGACTACATGATGGTGTGACAATGCCAAATTGTCCTTCTTGTTGCTTCTTTCTTTGTGTCTTCTTGAAAAGATGGTACATGTTCTTCTTCTTCCTCCTCCTTATAACTTGAACATGAGGAGTCTTCCATGTGATCTTGATCTTGATATTCTGTTATAGTTTGGTGTTCCTTTGTCTTCTTGATTGATGATCATCTTATCTCTTCAACTCCATATGTGTCTTTTAGCATGTCCTCCTTCTCCGTCTTCTTCTTCATCATTTTTCCATATCACGATAAAGTATCTACATCTACAATCCACTCAGGATAAGACGACATCAGTTCAATAAACTCCTAATCTAAGATGGTGCATATTGATCCACTGACTGAGCGGAAACCAGGTGATAGGATGGGAAAGAGGCTCAGTGACTGTACAATTGCGCAACTCAGGAACTCAGGGGTTAAGATTGAGCTTTGAGACTATGCAATGTGTAGTTTCGGTTGGACTGAGGAAGAAAACTGCGCAATCTGAGAGCTCATTGTGAGAGGCTGAGGGGATGGGCACTAGATCAGCCTATTGCGTAGTTCTGGAGGACAGAGGAGCCCAGGTGATTACGCAATTGCGTAGTTCAAAGGCTTAGGGATGAGGCTTGAGCCTTGACACTGCGCAATGCACAGTACTGACTCAATAGGAGAGAGAAATTACGCAGTTTTGGGAGTCAGTGAGCTAGGTTAAGAGATTTTGCACTGTTTTAGCCAAATGCATAAATATGGGAGGAAAAGAAAGGTTGGTGATTGCGTAGTTTGAGAGCTCGGGGTTTGAGCTTGAGCTTAGAGATTGCACAATGCCCAGTTGGATCCAGGATGGAGGGTTGAATTGCGCAATTTTGGAGGCTAAGGCTCGGGCTTGAGTAATGAAACTACGCAGTGCACAGTCCTAGGAGGCAGGAACTGTGCATTGCGCAGTTTCAAGAGGAAAGGTTGCAACTTGACGATTGGGACTACTCAATGCGCAGTTCAGGAAGCTCGGATGAGGCTAAATTGCTGGGAACTTTCAGAAATTTGGCTAAGTGTGGGATCAATGAAACTGATGTGAACAATGAGAGGACTTAACTGTGATGACACACTTAGAAATTTGATGACACAACATAGATCATCTGGAACACATGAACACATACTTCCCTCAATGCGACAACCTTTATGACAACTTATGATAAGTGCAACACCAAAGATACTCTTTGCGACAACCGTGACGACACTCATGTGCCAATAGTTAAAACTTTGGAAATGAGTGCGATGGATGTCTACATGGTAAGATAAACTCATTTGCATAAAGATACCTCTTGAAACTACTAAAACAAGCTTACATACATTGTGCAACACTCAACATAGGAAAATAAGACAATTGCTACAGTGCAGGATGACACTTGAGTATGTGAATGACAGTGAAAGTAACACATGCCAGAGCAAAGATAACATGAAAACAGAACTAATTAGAGTGAAAGAAAGTGAATGCGACAACCAAAAACATGAAATCGACACTTGTGAAAACAAAGGTGCGTAGAATCGACAGTTTGCAAAACTCGTCGAAATGGAAGTATAAACACAGCTAGAATGTGAGAAATTGTCATTGTCAATGCGCACTAACTGTCAGCATGGATTAGACATCGCACAGGCATAGTCTTGATTGAATGTGCTATGCTTGTCCAATTTTGTGTAAAATAATGCGTTCATGCCCTTGTTATAGACTGAGCATGTGTGAGAAAGTGACTTCAATACTTCTAATCCAAGGAGGGAGCTGAAAAGCATCAATTGACCAAGAAGTGACTATAGAACAACCAATCGCAAGATACACGGTAGGCTCCAAAATTCGAGTGTATGCAAAATTTTGGAGGGTGTTTGTCACATTGACAATAATTTAATAAAATTTATTGACTAAGTTTAGATATGAATCTACATAATATGAACATCGTGAATATAACTAGCATAACTACATTAGTAAATGTGGTTGATATATGTCCATAGGCATCATTTTCCCTTGCACTGATCCACACAATGTTATTTTTCATTTGATAATTTTGTGTGATAATTTCGTAATTTTATTAGGTAAATGGTCAAAAGGTAAACATGGATTTACATGATTCCATTTGTTTTCCAATGACATGATGCCATTTGTTATTTGATAATTTGCATGTAAATTTCATAATCCTGTTAGGTAAATGTGAAAATGTAAACATGGATTTACATGATGAGATTTTTTATTTGATAATTTGCATGGTAATTATATAATTGTATTAGGTAAATGCGAAAAGGTAAACATGAATTTAGAGATGCCAGGTAGTTAGTATTTGAAATTCCATTTGTTGATATGGAGGAGACCATAAGAATATGCTATCATATTTCATTTATGACCATAAAGATAAAATTTGGATTAAAAAATTAGAAAATGCCAACCATAAGATAAAGATTCAGATTAAAAAAACATTAATTTGTGAACTTTCAATAGGGGATGCCTATTGACTTAACAAAACTTAAAGTCTTGATTGCAATGATGAGGACAATATTGATAATTGTGGTTTTATTCATTCATTTCGTGTATCATCAAATGGAATTTATCATATAATACCTTGTTAAATCTTTTGAAAATGTTCCAAGAGCTCTATTTCAAGTACCTTATCCCAAGCCCAAGGTCCCAATCTTCTCATTTGCAACCTTGAATTCTTAGAGCAACATTTATAATCCTTGGGTGTGATTCTTAATCAATCGATAATGAAGCTAAAAAAATTGTTGTTATCATTAAATTTAGGTGTTGGGGATTTTTCTCCAACATTTGTGTTTTTTTCTCAAATGATAATGTTGAATAGTCAATATCCTTTAAAAAATATAGGCTTTGTGGTTAAATAATTTCCTTTAGTTATGTGTTTGCATGGTCTTCAAGATGCTCCAAATCATAGATAAGTGTGCACCTGTCCAATATGAGAATATATTGGATGAAGTGAAATTTGCTTACAACATTCTATTACTCAAACTTCCTTTGACTAAGAACCTACGAGTGGGGGTTATTTATTTTGTGAAAGTCGTCCATGACTTGCACTTGAATCTGATTGCTTTTGTTGACATTAGAGTAAACATGAGTGCAAGTACAAATAGAAAAATGTCATTAGAGAGACTTGCACATGGCCTTAATCACTTTTGCTAAAACTTACAGAAATACTTGCATGAGCACAAATATAAGCATGCCATCGCAGAGACTGACAACCTACCCAAATCACTTTTACTAACACTATTCGAAGCACAAGCACAAACTCAAACATAAGTAATGATAAACTTGAACCCAACCTGAATCACTTTCACTAAAATTAATATAAACACAAACAAATACAAAAATACATACACGTCGTTAAATTAACTTACACCTAACCCTAATTACTTTTATCAACACAAACACAAACTTATTAATAGAAAAAATTAAACTTTGATTAAAAATATCAATCTTAATTTCACAAATGATATTGAACACCCTCACCAATCCAAATTAAAATTTTGTCAACAATATTCTCCCAACATTATCATTTAAATTTATTAATTCAAATATACATTATCATTTAATTTTATTATTTCAAATATAAGTTATCATTTAAATTTTTTATTTAAAATATATTTTCATACCTATTAAACAAAAATGGTGATAAAAACACACTTATAACTTTTATTAACCAATATACATCATTACAAATATTTAAATTTTAACCCAAAAAAAAAATAAATAAATATCAACCCTTTATTAGCACTATCACATACACATCATTATAAACACTTAAACTTTTCATAAAGATATATCAACCTCAATTTCAATGAACACACTCAACACCCTTACAAAGTTTTCTCAACTTTATCTTCCAAATTACATTATGGTATAAAAAAATATCTTCATTTAAACCCTGTTTTCCATGCAAATTGGAAAAAGTATCCATTAAAATTTCACTTTCACCTCTTTATCAATTACCCATTACCCATGTTGAGAAAATTGATTAATTCACGTTCCCTTTTCGAATGCAATTTAGAAAAAGGTGTCTATTGAATGTAACTATCACTTTCACCTATTCCTGAATAATCCATGTTACACGAAATCTATTAATTTATATTTTTCCAATTTAAAATTATTATTTTAATTTTAATTTTTTTCAATTTAATATTTATTTGTATTTGTGTTGGGGGATGATTTTTGAAAAAATACACCTGCTGCTTATAAAAATATATATTTTTATTTTATATTATTATATTTATAAATAAAATAAACAATTTCTTTAGCAAGGAAAAATATATTTATTCATTCCAAATTTAATTATATATTTTTTAATTTAATTTTATTGTGTTATTAATCTGTAAAGTTATATTTTATAATATTTAAATCATAAAATATTAAAAATCACAATTAACTTGAAATATACTAATTTTTAATTTGATTAGATTTTGAAAGTTTTTTATCATTCATTACTAAATTTTAAACTTTAATCAACTTATAAAATAAACTTTTCAAAACCAATGTTACAAGTTTGTGGTTTGAAGTTCAATGAGCCTTAATTTTTTTTCCAATTTAGGTTAAGTTCAAGTATAGTTTGATTTAGGTTCATTTTTCCCTATTCGGTTCAATCTTGGGCCTCCTTGCCATGGTTAAATGAGCTCTTCATGACTTATCCTATGTATATTTATCTTCATTTTTCTTGTTTGGTTCAATCTTAAGCTTCCTTACAAAGGTCAAATGTGCCTTTTATGACTTTCCCTACACATATGAATATGGTTGAGAGATAGCATGGTTGACAAGCTAGTGAAGCATCTATAAATTCATTCTATCAGGTCTTTACAACATTCCTTGTTTTCTTTGAAGTTAGATCTCTTAGTCTCATTTAAAAACCAATTCTCAATCTTGCTCAACAACCTGTCAATCTTGCCCCTTGCCCTCACCCCCCAGTCGAGCAAAGTAACTAAGTTGCCAAGTGCCCATCATAATTTTTTCAAAAGGTGAGTTGAATAAATTGTTAATGATTAAATTTTTACCATATGATGTAATATAAAATTTATAATCTAAATTATTTAGAGACGGAGAGGGAGGGAGGTTAAACACTTTTTATTACATCAAATGAGGATTACATAAACAAAAAAATCTTTATTGTTAGTCTACTTGAAGGCAAACCAAACTAGTAACATAAGTTTAGGGTCTTGAGGTTGCTCAGAGCTCGTCTAACTAGAGCATCTTGTAAATGCAAACTTATAAAAATAGGTTGGCTATTCCATACCTTGACATACATTAACATGAGAAGACAAAAAAGATTACAAGTGTTGCAAGCAAAAAAACCAATGATTCATAACAATTATTGGGAAAAATATCTAAACATCCACACTAGCTAGTCAATACCCTCATTCAAGAGAAAAAGATGTTAGTTGATCTCCTTGCTAGAAAGGTCTGTGTGGGGTGTATACTCTTTTTTTTCCTCCAGCTCTACCAATATGATAGAATTATCCCGTTGAGTCCTCATGTACCTCCCTTTGTGGTTTGAAATATTCAAATGACGTTTAAACCTTTCACTAGCGTTGTGCCATGATCGATGAAGTGACAAAGCACATGTAATGCGCCAAGTATAGTCTGAATTATGACCCCATTTTGTGTGAGATGACATCATATCAAGGTGGGGGGAGAATGCCCACTCCCGGGCACCCTCCTTGGGGGATAAGGTCCTTTGTAGCTAGATCTCGATAGTGAGTTTGAATGGATTTTGGAATGTTCTCACTCTAATCCAAGTCAAGGAAATGAGTTGTTATGCCGAGATCAAAATTAGCTTGTTTGTCAGCTAGTATTTTGCCTTCTCTGCAAACATGAGAGAGAAGGGGAGCTATGATTTTTTCGCCAAGAGTTTTACAGTATTTCCTATTTGAGCTTCCAACCTCCAACTCTTACAGACTTTAGAAGGATATGATCCACATTAAATTTTGTGGAAGATATTGATAAAGGTCTTGGAATCTTCTTCAATAACGAAATTGTGAAATTGTTTGCAGATAGTAATTGAGAGAGCCTACTATAGTGCCCAAATTTCAATAACATTATTAGTGATGATGCCTATGACACCTACATAAACATGTAGAATTTGCGTGCTAGCATTACGAAATACTCCACCATAACTGGCTTGGCATGGATTTCATTCCGAGGCCTCGTCGAAGTTAAGTTTGATGAAGTTCTCTGGAAGGGGGGGACTAGAAGGAAGGGAAGATATTAGGGATAGAGGGAGTTTACCATAAAGAATAGGGGAGAGACTCATTTTTATTAGAATTACCTTTTCAAGTTGATTGTATTTCGAATCTTTGGAGGACCAAGGAGGAGAACAAATTGTTTTCCTTATTTTATTTAGATAGTTTGCCAAATAAATTTTGTATATTTTTATATATTAATAAATCATATTATTATATTATATTATGTTCATTATAATTATATATAGTAAGTTTAATATATATAAATTTTATTATATATATATTTTTAAATGAGGTCAGTGTATATAATTTAACAATATAATTGAGAGACATTTTACAAACATTATGGAATGTAATGTAATGTTATGTTTACTAGTCAAATTTGTAGAACAAGCTCATGTAATCTACTACAAGAGACAAAAATCTACTTCTACTCTTTACAGCGGAAGCCCATAAACATCGAGCAAAAAAATAAATAGAGGAAGAGAATCAAAGGCACATAACACAATAAATTTCCGGGGAAAACCACAGCTCAAACCCCCATTATCTATTTTGTATTAATTTGGAAAATCAAGATGAAATTACAATGCTTGTTCTCTCTAGAACAATCCCAACACTCAGCAAATTCAATGTCCAACTCATAAGCAAGCTCAAGGCCAAAGCTTAGTCTCTTCACAAGCTCTCCAAGTCTCTATTCCAATGTGTAATTCCTATGGAAAATAGCTTGTATTTAAAGAGAAATAAAACCACTAAAAATAGCACAATCCCTCAAGGATCATTTCCTGAATGCATGCACTATCAATGCAACTTAGAAAAATCTAAAACAAATAGTACACTATCCCTGCACTCTAGTGTCAACTAGGTTTTTCTTAGAATCAACATGCATGACTTTCTGATGGTGGAACATTTAGTTAACTAGAGTAACACTAATTAAGTCACTAGTGTCCCAATTGATTGTTTACTCACTATTAGTGCCTCAAACTGATTGGAACTAATTTAATTCGACTTAACTCAATAAACTGAGTTAACTAATTACAACTCATTCATAACTCATCCTTAACTCCTATAAGTTAGGTAGAACATATACATGTCTTCTAAAAGACTTCCAATTCAAATTTTCTAAATTAATTAGATTAATTCAACTTAATTAATTATTTTCAAATTGCTATGAGAAAACAATTCTATTTTAATTCACAGTTTAATTTAAGAACAAATTAAATTGGAATTTCTTGTTACCATTTCTCAACAAAATTATTTAAAATAAAACAAAATAAATAAATAAATAATTATATTAATCATTGGATATGTTTTACCTATATTATCTACAAACTTATAATATACACATGATATTTTTTTGATGAAATATAAAATACTAACCTAAATTTTATCTCGACTTTTAAAATGGATAATTTAGGTCTTTATTTTTCATATTATATATTTTGCAAATTATTTTATATATATTCGTAAGAAAAGGAAAAGTATATGATCAAAACTAAAAAAAAACTTGAAAAAAAAAATCCAAATGAAAATTAATAAAAAACTTATTAAAAAAAACACCCGAATGAAAAATAGATATTATCGAACTGAATCATGTTGCATTCTTCAAAACCATTCATACTGGAAAGTTAAATTTTTTATAAAAGGAAAAAAAAGGCTACCTTTTAAATATTTTTATTCATACATCCTTTATTCAATTTATTCAAAATTCAATGATATGTCATTTTACACGTCGTTGGTTGAAGTCCAGATTCTGACATGATTATTTACACAAACAGTAATAGAATTATTCACATTTTTTTCCAAAACGCTACTGTATTCGAAAACAAACGGCTAACACAGTGCCGAACTCGAAAGCGGCCTCCTACTTCTAAATTTTGCAGGCATTACATTTAGAGCTGGACGTTTTCTTGCCGTAAATTTTTTCACCTTCTCATCACGACCACATAGAGTGGTCATTTTTTGAATCGTCGCAAAATTTTCCTTCGAAATAATGGTTCTTCTGAGAAAAAAACCCAGTACGGATCACTCTGTGGGTTACTGAACATGCAAGTCCCCAAAAAATCGCTTTAAACGTCATAATTCTCGAAGATATACACTATATGTCAGCCTTGATGTACTGAACACTGCATATGCTCAGGGATCAAACAACTTTTCTCTTAATATGGCTTCTTTTGTTTGTTTAGAAACCCACTGCAGATGTACTCTTTAAATTTTTTTTGCTTCATGGAATCCAGAAAGCCTGTAAACAACCATTATTTTGCCATAAAAATGAAGTCGATGTAGAGTTATAACACACATTTGTAAGTTATGCTTGACTATTTTAAGCTGCATTCGAAATCGAAAATCGGCAAAATGCTCCTCAACGATTCCGTGGACTCCCCAAATTTGACAAAATCAAGCCCGAACCGCAACCCTCTTTCAATATCCAGAGAGTCTGGGGGTTTGAACTCAGAACTTCTTCCTTCACAAAGCTCCGCATTTTCCTCCTCTTCACGGAAAACGAGATCGGCACCTGCGGATTTTTCAAAGAAGAACTCCAGTTCTCTTTTCATTTCAGTGCCTTCAACAGGGCCGTTGAAACCCTTGGACTCTGCAGCTGACAAGGCTGACAGTGCAAACAATAAGTCCATGACTCATTTAAAATATGAAGATCACCAGAACTATTCGTTGAGTAAGACAAGTGGTTTTAGGGTTTTAATTTGTGTGATGGTTCCTCTGTTTGTCATTGGGTTCACAGCCGGGGGCTTTATTCTAATATCTGTTCACAATGCCATTTTGCTTCTTGTTGTCATTTCCATTTTTGGATTTGTGGTGGGGGTTCTGGTCTGGAATGTTTGTTGGGGAAAAGATGCAGTTGTTGGGGTTTTGCTCGGTTATACGGATGCGGAGCTTGGGAGAGCCAAGGAAGGGCAGTATGTCAAGGTCACTGGGGTAAGCATTTTAACTCATACATTATTAATTATTGCAGATGGAAATATGTTTTTAGATGGACAGTATGCCAAGGTCACTGTGTTAAAAGTTATTAAATTATACTGTATTTATATCACAGATGGGATTATGTTTTCATATAAATGTGTAAGCATGTCCTTGATATATAATTTCCCAATATCTTAATAAAACCAGCACAGACCCATCTAAACCTGGGACTGATATGGTCCGCAACGTTTGGAAGCTAGAGTTACAATATTTAATACCCCATTCCTTTTACGTGAATCTGAGATACGGACTCTCAAGTTTTGCAAATTTGAGGTGCATTTCAGACCTGGTTTTGGATGACATTGTGCTAATGTCCATATTCTATGTGTTCAATGAACTGAATCTACTATGCTCAACCAAAAATGTCTTGGTCTTGGTCAGGTTAAAGAGTAAAAGTTGATTAGAAGAATCTCCAAAGTTGGAAAAGAAAGCATACAATATTCTAGGAAAAATGAAAGATAACTGATTCTATCTACCACAAAATTGAGTAGAAGTTGATTGGAAAAATATCAGA
>APFE031456200.1:0-15086 GCA_000404065.3 Pinus taeda
TTAATATTGATCAAGCATTTATGAGTGTGCTAAAGAAAATGCTCGAATCAATATGTTGCTAAAATAAATAAATAAATAATCAAATTAACAATTAACTTTTTAATAAATTAATATATAATTTTAAATAATTTCCCCAATATTTCTCATCAGCCCATCTGAATTCAACATATACCTTGATAGAATTTTCTTAATAATAATTTAGAACGTTTCTCTTACATATTTTTTAAATATTCAATAATTAAATAATGTTTAAAACTAATTATTCAAAATAAAAATGAACATCTTATGGGTAAACGCTTTTTCTTTAAATAAAGAATTATTTTCTTTATAATGTAATTAAACTCAAAATAACAACGCAATTCTAACATATTTAACCAAATAAAACGACAACCTCATGATATTTATTTTTAAAATATATACTTAAAAATAATTTAATAAAGAGATTCATACATTTAATTATATATTTTTTATATTTAAATAAAAATAAAATGAAATTTTAAATATCATTGGTAAATAACATAAAATATACGACAAAAACAAAACCAACGTAATAATTATTTGTTAAAAAATATAATTAATATTTCAGAATAAATTACATGATAGTACATTTGTGGACGCGTTTTTGGTTTATCGTAAGGACAAGTTGAAGAATCAAATCGTTGCTATATCTTAAATAGGGAGATCATGCTTACTAACGACTAGGATTGACTAAAAAACCGGCTATATTAGATTGTACGGGCAAACGGCTATAATTTAGCCCACTATATTTGACTATTTAATTAAAATAGTATTATTATGCTAAAAAGTATCTTATTTTAATTTTATTTTAAGTAAAAATATGAGACAAAAAATCTAGGGAATGTGATAAAATTGTTAACCTATATTATTATTAATTTAATATTATATTAACATAATAGAATATTCTTATTATTAAGGGCTAAGTTAACTCCTTAATATAAATTAATTAGTAAAACACTAATAGATTAGTGTGTAAGGATTTAATAATTATATACTATCAGGTAAATTATTATTCCAATATCTAGGGATGCTAGTAAATGTAAGAATTATTTTAAGATATTTCATTAATTAGTTAACCAAAGTTATTAATCGAAAATAGTAGATGTTAATTAACTAATAATAATTAATGTTATATTACTCTTATAATAATGTTATATAATTAATCTTATTAATGATGTTATGTGTAACTGATTAGTATAAATTTAATATCGAGGTTATTTAATGGGAATAAATATTACTAGATCTAGGGATGTAAGTAAATAGTGAGGATTTAGTAATAACTAATATAATATTAATTATTGATATACTAAATCATTTGGATTAGTTAAGAAAATGTAATATCTATATTAATATTTAATGTATATTATTAGTATATTAACAAAAAATAATGATATTAGTTTTATTATCTTCTAGTTATAGTATTATTCTAATTATTAATGGTTAGGGTAATTAATAGTTTTAGGAAAAATTATTGATAGTAAGGATTTAATGTATTATTATAATATTAATATTAAATGAAAGGTAACTCATCAATATGAATTTATTGGTAAAGTTGTATACATATCATAGGTTGGATAATTTAATGTGTTTAGATAGTTATGAAAAGGACTATATAAAAATAAATAAATAAGGGTGATATTATTAAGAGGATCAAGAAAGCAGGCTAAGGGTAAAAAGGGAAAAAAACATTTAGAACACATTATGAATAGAGGGAGGGGAGAGGAAGGGAAGAAACAATTAGGAAGAGAGGGCAAGAATCCAGCAACTACTAATCTTCCAACTGTCATCTCTATTGAGATTGCTAGGTCTTCTTTCAATCTCAATGGCTTCCCTAAATTTTGGGTGATGGAACTGTGCAACTCTAGCAATAACATTGGCCTCCTCAATACATACATGATGATTGATTCGTTCCACATGCTCTGCTAATGCAAAAGATTTGGTTCTCCTGTGTCTAAGGTTAACTACATGCTCATTAATCCTTTGATTAATAGAGCAACCACTCTCACCAATGTAGGCGGTTCCATAGGAACAAGGAATAATATAGACACCTTTCATGTTCATATGGTTGATAGGATCCTTTACTGAGCGAAGGGATTTACAAATGGTGTTAAGGGGTCTAAAGGTCAAGGGAATATTATGCTTCCTAAGGATCTTCGCAATCTTATCAGTGGTCCCTTGAACAAAAGGAAGATGGAATCTTGGGATTCATTCTTTAGGTTCTTTTTATGGAAGATTTTGAATCCAAAGCTCTGGCCTCAGCTTGACTCCTTCCTAAACTTTGGAAAAGATTTGTAGATGACACTAATGTCATCTGGTCTCATGGCCAAGAAGAGTTATATGTCTTCTTCAATCATCTCAACAGTCAATCCTCAACGATTAAGTTCACCATGGAACAAGAAGTCAATGGTTGCCTCCCTTTCCTTGATATTCTTATTTCTAAGAATATTGACGATTCCCTCTCCCACCAAGTGTTTCAGAAGAAAACACATACGAAACAATATCTTCATGCCAATTCCCATCATTTCCCGGCTCAAACGTTGGGCGTTCTCAACACCCTTGCTACTTGTGCCCTAAGGATCTAAGACGACAAGAGCTTTGAGAAAGAGAAATTCCATCTCCTTAATGTCTTTGTTGAAAACGGTTATAGTAGGCACCTTGGTCAGAAAGATTTCCATAAAGCTTCCAGAAATTCGGTGGTTAAAAAAGAACCTAAAGAATGAATCCGAAGAGTCCATCTTCCTTTTGTTCAAGGGACCACTGATAATATTGCGAAGATTCTTAGGTAGCATAATATTCCATCGACCTTTAGACCCCATAACACCATTCGTAAATCCCTCCTCTCAGTAAAGTATCTTATCGACCCTATGGACATGAAAGGTGTCTATATTATTCCTTGTTCCTGTGGAACCCCCTACATTGGTGAGACTGGTCGCTCTATTAATCAAAGTATTAATGAGCACGTCGCTGACCTTAAACACAGGAGAACCAAATCTTCTGCATTTGTAGAGCATGTGGAAATAACCAATCATCATGTTTGTATTAAGGAGGCCAATGTTGTTGCTAGAGTTGCGCAGTTCCAGCACTGAATATTAGGGAAGGCATTGAGATTGAAAGAATACCTAGCAATCTCAATAGAGACGACAGTTGGAAGATCAGTAATTGTTGGATTCCTGTCGTCTCTTCCTAATCGTTTCTTCCCTTCCTCTCCCCTCCCTCTATTCATAATGTGTTCTAAATATTTTTTTTCCCTTCTTACCCTTAGCCTGCTTTCTTGATCCTCTTAATAATATCACCCTTATTTATCTATTTTTATATAGTCATTTTCATAACTATCTAAAGAAGTTAAATTATCCAACCTATGATATGTATACAACTTTACCAATAAATTCATATTAATGAGTTACCCTTCATTTAATATTAATATTATAATAATACATTAAATCCTTACTATCACTAATTTTTCCTAAAACTATTAATTACCCTAAACATTAATAAATAATACTATAACTGGAAGATAATAATAACTAATATCATTATTTTCGGTTAATATTACTAATAATATACATTAAATATTAATATAGATATTACCTTTTCTTAACTAATCCAAATGATTTAGTATAACAATAATTAATATTATATTAGTTATTACGAAATATTCACTATTTACTTACATCCCTAGATCTAGTAATACTTATTCCCATTAAATAACCTCGATATTAAATTTATACTAATCGTTAATTAACATCTAATCTTTTCGATTAATAATTTTGGTTAACTAATTAATGAAATATCTTAAAATAATTCTGACATTTACTAACATCCCTAGATACTGGAATAATAATTTACCTATATAATTATTAAATCCTTACACACTAATCTATTAGTGTTTTACTAATTAATTTATATTAAGGAGTTACCCTAGCCCTTAATAATAAGAATATTCTATTATGTTAATATAATATTAAAATTATTCTATTAATAATAATATAGGTTAGCAATTTTATCACATTCCCTAGATTTTTGTCTCATAAATAAGAT
Source organism: Pinus taeda (assembly GCA_000404065.3). Lineage (NCBI taxonomy): Eukaryota > Viridiplantae > Streptophyta > Pinopsida > Pinales > Pinaceae > Pinus > Pinus taeda. Next base: position 4,057 of record APFE031456200.1, read on the forward strand.
ACTTTTTAACATAATAATGTTATTTTAATTAAATAGTCAAATATAGCCATTTGTGGGTTAATTATCCAGTCTAATATAGTTGTTTTTTCAGTCAATCCTAGCCGTTGGTAAGTATGATCTCCCTATTTAAGATATAGCCATGATTTGATTCTTCAACTTGTCCCGACGATGAGTCACACTAGTTGGTTCGAAACCTGTTGACAAATGTACTATCTTTTCTCATAACTTGATATGGATCACAAATTCCTCTATTCAAATATAATTAATAATTAAATTAAAAATAATTTAATTATACTATACTAAATGTGAGATAAATGATGATAATGTGATTTAAATAATATATAATATTATTGCTTATAAAATTATTAAATCATTCCGTGTTATTTTGACAATTTAAATGCATGATTAAACCCATATCAAACCTAATGTAATTTCTCATAAACTTAAACCATTTAACCTACAAAACAACATACAATATGATGAAAAAATATTTAAAAACACTAACAATGATATTATCTTTCAAAGAGTTGCCTTCCTAGAGCAAGGATACCATTGGCCTTTCTAAATTGGAAATTAAAACAGAACATGGTTGGTTAAGTGGGAGCTCTTTAATTTAGTATCGTTGTTCGGGATGAAAAAATACAATTTTGCTAATAGAGACTTTCAATTTCGTTGAATGTGACCTTCGATATGGATTCTAGGTGTACGGCTATATTATGGCATTTCATGTGGCCTTTACAGTTTACTTTCTATGTTTTCATTTTCGATGAGTTTTTATAAGATAATTATATATATAGTTTAATAATTTTAAAATTTTATAAATAATTATAATTATTATAAAAATATTAGAAATTAATTTATAATTATGGTTTAATTTTTTTATTAATTTTTTTAGTAATTTTAATTTAATTCATAATTAAATTAAAATTAAATAATAATTATAATATTTTTCATTATTTTAGTTTTGTTTGGGGTAGCTCAAGTAGCTATAATTTGGAATGAAGTCTAATTGAATAGAAAATCTTGAATTTGAATCTTGTACTACCTTTCCAGTCGTAATATAAATAATAAACGCCTAAAATAAAAAATAAAAAAATCCTATCAAATATAACCCAAAAAAATCATTATTATTTATTCAACTTTTCATTATTGATCTCATAATTATTTTATTCCAACATAAATTGGAATAAAAAATGAACTCATACTAATAAGAATTTGAACGTGTATACATTTCGTGAAAAAATCATTATTATTTATTCAACTTTTCATTATTGATCTCATAATTATTTTATTCCAACATAAATTGGAATAAAAAATGAACTCATACTAATAAGAATTTGAACGTGTATACATTTCGTGATTCTCTTGGGATCAATCAACGGATTGCTATAATTATATAGTAACGCCTTGTTTAACTATTATTTTTTGATTCACTATATTAAGGCGGTGTTTACCTATTATGAATCTGCATAAAAAAGGGGAGTCTGTGCCAGTGGCAGGGCTTTCGGTCCGTTTTACTGATGCCGAGGCACGGGGCCAACATTGTTCGAATTCCCAGGCGATCAGTCATGGAATTATCTCGCCATGACTACATCTCGTGGCCTGCACTTCACAAAGAATCTCGAAAGGATTTTGATGGATTTATGGCGTCATCCCTATATCTTACGGCCAGCGCTGCAGAGCATCCCGAACTTCATAATCGCCCTTTTCCAAACCAGTGGTTTTGAGTGTAATATTTTTGAAAATTTTCTGTTATTTTCTTATTTAATTTGTTTAGAATTTGATAGGGATTCATTGTAATCACAAGTATTATGAATGAATTCTGTTCTAAAAATTTTCCAGAATGCTGAATCCATATATGTAATCAAAATATCAGTTTAAACAACACAAATCAAGATTTAACAACAAAATTTTCTTCTAGCTAAAAATTCCAAAAAAACTCCAAAATATCACACTTAAAAACAACTCCCTTTCCAAACACAAAGTAAATAGAACAAAAACTCACTTTTTTATGTCAGCTTTACAGTATCACTAATATATCCTGAATATTGAAAAAGAAATCTGCAGTAAGAAATAAAAGAGTGGAGTTGGGAACCCTAAATTTTAATAAAGTCATATTTTGTGGGCATCTTTATGTGGATTGCTGATTCAGTGAATATTGGGACATTGGACGGATTATGTCGATTGTTGATTCGTTGAATATTGGAGAATAGGATAAACATGAAAACAGTCAATTATTTAACCGAGCCTATGTCCAAGAATCATCAACAATTAACATAAACTCTCTTTTTAAGCAAAATTACTAAACTTAATATTTAATTTTAAAGACATAAATAACCAAAACTTTGATTAGGGAATTTGAACCATTTTGACAACACATAATTTTGATACAGAACTTTGATCAATTTTGAAAATTTAGGTTATTCTGGCTTCAGAAAAACTACAGCAGCCACAAATAAAATTTCTGTGAATTCTTAGTAATAAGCTAATGGAAATTTCCTTGTTTAAAAGACTGACTTTAATTTATGAAAGTAGACAAAATTTCCGTTCTAGTATTTTTCAGAAATTTGAATGTAGGCAACTTAATTTATTGTATAAAATTTATCTAATAATTAAAAATAATAGTGCTTAAAAATAATATTTTTTTAAAAGATATATAAAAAATTATTTATAAATTTAATTAATATTATACACGATAGAATCAGTCACTCCTCATTAGCTCACTGATTTTCTATTTTTATTAATTTAATAAAAATAAAATAATATTCAATAAATAAAATAAAAAGCCAATCAAATCATCCACTTACCCCATCTGCTTAATATTTCTTGCAAAATTTAACCCTAAATTTATTTTGGTAGGTTCATGACGTAGATTAATTATCCATCCATACTGCCTACTTGCATAACTATAGGGGCCTTTCGAAGTCTGTTAGAAACGACACCAATAGAGGGTGGAAACATTTGAAGGATCGTTTGTAGATAACAGTTATCCCACGAGATCAGCAATCGAGTTCGCTGCACGTACGCCTGTAAGGTGAGGTTAGTCTCAATTGCTGGTCTAATACGGAAACAATTGTACAATCCTTCAATGGGTATTAAATGAGGGAAGGGACAATGGGTATTAAATGAGAGAGGCTGTATATGTCATTGATAGGTCAATGAATATTAAATGAGGAAGGTTGTATATGTTATTGAAGGTTTAATACGGAAACAAATTACCATTTTTCAATGGATATTAAATGAGGGAAAGGACAATGGTATTAAATTTTTCAATGAGTATTAAATGAGGGAAGGGACAATGGGTATTAAATGAGGGAGCAGAGGACATTATATGTCAATGGATATTAAATGAGGGAAGTTGTATATGTCATTGATAGGCCAAAATCTAATGATTAGTATATACGGCCATTTCTATTCCCAACCTCATAGAAAAGTTATTGCCCCTGACATGTGTTGGAGATAGCCCTATACAACACGCCGTTTTTTTTCTCCTGACGCAATAACTTTTCTATGGGGTTGGAAATAAGAATCGCTACAGCCTCCTTTATTTAATGCCTATTAACATAAAAATAAATATGCCTATAAAGGTAATTCCTTATATATATATCTATATATATATATATATATATATATATATATAAATAAAATTAATATAATCAAATTTACTTATAACTCAACATTAAGTTGCTTTTTCTTTGTTTCTTATGTTTATGTTAAATATTGGATAAACTAGTGTTACTTATATGTTTAGCCTTATAGACTAACTACCTCTAATAAATCTTTATTTTTAGTGATACAATCATTAACTAATATTTATTTTTTTAATCTAATCATTAATAATATAAAATGTAAATCATAAATAGATAGTTGGACATTAGATAAAACTAACTTGAAAAATTCCATTTATCAAAAAACATATTTTTTAAAGAAAAACTTTAATTAAATTTTTGAACTTAATAATATATTAATTAAAATAAATATATGTTCGTTCGTGTGATTATTAAAATCCAAATTATTCATCGATATTGCCTTTTCATATATCCTCATCTCATATTAGTATGGGGCTGGGTCTTTCCACACCTTATTCATGGCTACATCTAACCACAGTTTCTACCTTTGAAGTTCGATATATTGCTCGAAAGGAAAGATTTTTCACGGCCACTCTACGTTGTAAGAATCCTTTACTTTTTAATTGATTATTAATAAAACAAGCTCGATAGACGTAAATTTGTTCTTCTATTTTTAATAGAAATGGTCGTTGAAGGTGTAAAAAGTAAGGCGAAAGGAATGACATATTTTATTTATGTGAACCAATGTTTTGGAAATTTCTCCTTTTTCTGGATGAAGTATTTGGCAAAGTGTGATTCCTTCGTCGTCACTTAAAAAAACTTTTGGGAAAGCGTGATTCCTTTGTCGGTCACTTAAGAAAACATTTCTCTTTTATGTAAACTCTTTTAGAAAATTTTGGCCTGTACACATCATATTAAAGGGAGCTTTGGTTTATGTGAAACAAAATTCTTTTACATTTGGGTGAGACATGTTTATTCAATATTTTTTTCTGATGCCTAACATGAAGAATTCATATGTTGTGATAAATAGCATGAAGTTGAAATTTGTTTTTATACCATACATTGCATTTTAACATACTTTCTCTTATCACGAGATGATGTGCTTTATACTTAAAATGTTTTTGATTTGAGCAATTAAGTAGGGAGTAGTTTGGATATAGATAATAAGATTGTTTATAGCTTTACGTAAAGGGAGTGGATCAAAATAGTCTTTAGAAATAAGAAGAGAAGGAAATGACCACATCCTACCATATCAAGATATAGGTCTAGTTGATGCTTTATTCAACTCATTATTATAAGTAAATCTCATGGTAACATATCTAGTCAAGAAATTAGGATTGGAGACTCATGATCATCTTAGCCCATATTCCTTGGGATGGATCAACAATGAGGTAGAGATACAGATAAAAAAACAATGTAGAATAAAATTTGCTATTAGTGATCAAGTGCTCAAAAAAGAGCTCAAAATTCAAAGTTTTCATTTCAGTGTGGAACCTAGACAATCGCGTAGTGCTCGTCATCCTGAATCCAACACAACTCGTTTCGCGCGAAACGAACACGATATGCTCCCAGAATCATGTTTTGTTCACTTTCCCAAACAGATGTTTTTTTGCAAAAACAATTGACACACTAGTCAACAGTTTGTACTGTTGATGTAGCACTGACTGTGCAGGTCTATGGGGCAGGTTTGACCAGTCAACGGGCTTAGCAAATCACATTGTGCCAAGTGGCACATTTTCATTGGTTGCAATTTGGCGATTTTTGGTTGGTTGGTTGGTGGCCGACCACAGGTTGACACGTGGCCTAGCCAGAGGCCAACACATGGAAACCCAGGGGGCCACAATAGTTTTGGGTTGAACTATGCATAGTAGCAATGGCGGCGAACCCACGACCACCTAGTAATGAGCAAAGCCTTCCACCAACGCGCTACTACAATGAGTCTTAACCTATATAGGTTTTGACTTGTATTTAAATATGACATATGCCCCATTTCAGGGGAGGGGCAAGCCCACAGGGGTCGGCTCTTGGACACACCACTAGCATGTGACCACCAAAGGAGGGGGAGTGGGGGCCCGGTCGTAGGGCGTGGACCATTGGCCTTAGCCGTGGGCATGTGGCCCCCATATGGCCACAATTTTCGAAATTAAGGCATTGGAGGCTAATTAAAGCATCCAACAATTTTGCTTGAAAATCGGTGAAATTGTCACTCCGTTAGCATGTTTTGGGTCAAATTTGTAGGATGGTGCCAGAATTTTGGGAATTTGCAGTGCGAATGGCAAAAAACGTGGAAAGGCCATAACTTCTTGAGTTTTTGACCAAATCAGGAGTAGAAACTGGCTACACGTGCATTTTTGGGCATTTTGGAGCCATTGGAACAGGTTTCAGAGCTATTTGAGCATTGTAAACTGATATATTAACACTTTTGAGCATAATAGAGAGGGTCAGGCCATTAGAAGTTGGACCAAGCAGACGTAGCCCAGGAGGGGTGAACTCCATCATGTGCCAAACTGATACTGTTTATGGTGATGTTTATGTCTGTTATATGTTGTTGTTCAGACATTTGTTTATGTTAATTTGCACATAAAATTTACATAAAATCACTCAAAAACTCATGTTCAAACTTGAAATTAACCTCATGAATCCTTAAGCATATTTAACATAATATAAAAAGGAATTTAGTACAACAAACTAATTATCCCAATCAAATCAATTTTGGTATTAGAGCTCTTGGTTTTCTTTGTGCAAGAAGGATTTAACTGTTTTCAAATGAATGTCATGCTTAGAAGGCTGAAGCTCAAGAGAGGAGAAGGGAATTTGGTTGAAAACCATGAAGTTGGGTCAAGGAGAAGGAGTGAAAGGTTCCCACAATCTCCACCACCAGTTCTTCCTCAAGTTGCAATTGAGACTTCAGTAAGCATATCTCATGAAGGAGAGTCTACAAACATGACAGAGGATGAGAAGGTTTTCAGGAAAGCTTTCTTTGATATGACAGAGATGGTGAAGTTCCTCTATGAAGAGAGGAATACCATACTACAGGGTGAAATCTCCAAGCCTCCCAAAGGAGAAGGTTCTTCAGAAGGAGGATGTAATGGAAATGGAGGTAAACCTCCACCCTCTCCACCATATTCTTCATCATATTCTTCATAGGAATCTTCACCCTCTTCCACTAATAAAACCCTTACTCATACTCATCAACATACATCAAAAGGACCTGGTAAATCACCCCTGTTAAAACTTGATATTAAATTTGAACTACCGATGTATAATGGTGAAGTGAAAGCAGAGAAGCTTGAAAATTGGGTTCAATAGTTGGAGGTCTATTGCAGAATTTAAAACCTTCAAGAGGATGACATAAAGATTCGGTTAGCTTCCTTGAGGCTGGAGAGTGCAACATTAGTATGGTGGGAATCAAAGGCACGAGAAGAGATAAAACAAAAAGAAGGTAAGATCTCAATTTCTTGGTCTAATTTCATTGTTGCAATAAAAAACAATTCTACCCTCTAGCATATATGCAGAAAACCATCATGAATTGGTAGAACTTTAGACAACTTAAAGGTAAAAATGTGCAAGATTACACCCAATAATTTAGAAAAGGTATCTAATGTTAGCTGTACATTTGAAAACAGAAGACACATTATTGAAGTACATAAGGGGTTTATACAATTACCTTAGGCATATTATCCTTATGTTTAATCCTAATAATCTAGATGAGGTGTGTGTGCAAGCCTCTCATCTTGAGGTAAGAGGGAAAAATATTCTAGAAGAGGATAGTAAAAATCCATTTAGGGGTAAAGGAAAAGAAAAAAATTTTAAAGGAAAGGGAAAGAAAAATGCATCTAAAGGAAGGAGAGAAATTATCATGCAAGCATTGTTCCAAAGAAGGGAACGATGAAGCTCATTGTTGGAAGCTTCATCCCGAAATGAAACCAAAGTAATTCAACAACAAGGGAAAAGAAAAGACAACTGCAACCACTCAATAGGATTTGGGATCTGATTCAGGTGATGAAACTAAAATTACAGCCATGGGTATGAAAAGAAAAGAATCCATTTGCTAGCACTAGTACTTGAAATTTACACAATGAAACTCCAAATGAAAAGAATAAGATAGAACTCTTGCACATAAGGGTAATCTCAAAACATAGCAAAATTGATACTATTTTTTATAGTGGCTCTCAAGCCAATCTCGTCTCTCAAAACATTATCAAAAGTTTCAACATGGACACCATTCCACATCATAAGCCATATCCATTAGGATGGGTGTGTGGAAATGCACAATTGCAAGTACCTAGAAAGTGTAAACTGAAATTCGTCATTACTTCAAATTTCATAGATAAAGTGGAACTTGATGTTGTGCCATTAGACATATGTAATATAGTTTTGGGCAACCCTTATCTCTATGATAGAAAATCTATCTTCCGTAGACATGAAACAAAATACCATTTGTTCAAAGTTGGAGTAGAATATATTATGAGAGCTCATGGCAAGAAACTAAATCTTTCACTTTTTAATGGGGGGCAGGTGAAAATACTAGTGAATTCTAGCAAGAATTTTGTGCTTCTAATGATCAAACTGAAGAATGATGTTGATAATGAAGCTTTTCAAGGTTGTGATTCAAGATTGAAATCTGAATTGGTTGATGTCGTTAACCAATATGATGAAATGTTTCAGGAACCAAAAGGTTTGCCTCCCAAGAGAGGAATCCAACATGAGATACAGTTGAAACACGATAGTACTTTTGCTAACATTGGCATGTATAGGATGTCAGTGATGGAAAGTGCAAAAATTAAAAAACAAATTCAAGAGTTGTTTCACCAATTGTTTTGGTGCCAAAGAAGAATGGTACATGGTGCATGTGTGTGGACTTCTGTGCCTTCAATAAGTGTCAGGCCAGGGAGTAACTCCATTAGGCAGAAAATCTGATTCAATTTATTCCATCAGGTATGTTATTGTTCTATACAAAAGGGTGTAACTGCTCAGTTCATCTCCTGATGATTGTTCACATTCCTAATTTAATTATTTACATAAATTCACTCAATCGTGAGGATTAGGTGTCAAAATTCCCCCCCTTAATCTGAAGGAATGTTGGTGAGTCCAAGAATCCTTCTAAATCTTTCAAGATTTTATCTTCCAAGCGCTTTGGTGAAGATGTCTGAAATTTTCTCATTTGTGGAAAAATGATGGAGATGGGTTGTTTTGGCCTCAACATGATGTCGGATCAGATGATATTTAGTATTGATGTGCTTTGTTCGATCATGGAACTTTGGGTTCTTGGCCAACTTTATTGCAGAGCTATTGTCAATCATGAGTGGAGTTGATTGTACTTGTTTTACCTGCAAATCTTCAAGAATTTTCCTGAGCCACACAATTTCTTTTGTTGCTTCAGCTGCTGCCACGTATTCTGCTTCTGTTGTGGAATCTGCTGGAACTGATGGTTTGCGTGATCTCCAAGAGACAGCTCCTGATCCAAGACTCATAGCATATCCTGAAGTAGATACTCCAGTTTCTTTGTCTCCATCGAAGTCTGAATCAGAGTATCCAATCAAGCTGAAGTCGTCTACCTGTGTATACTTGATTCCAAGGTCTTGAGTTCCCTTCAAGTACCTTAGAACTCTTTTTGCAGCAGACCAATGTCCCTCACAAGGCTTTTGCATAAACCTGGAGAGGATTCCAACAACAAATGAAATGTCTGGTCTGGTAGTAGTTAGGTAGTTGAGACTTCCTACAAGCTGTCTATACTTTGTTGCATCCTCAAATTCCTTTCCTTCAATAGATGTGAGCTTTAAGTTTGTTCCATTGGAGTAGAAAGAGGATTGCACTCTGTCATGCCAAATCTATTTAACAAATCTCCAATGTATTTCTTTTGAGAAAGAAATATGGATTTTGGATGTTGGGTTACTTCAATGCCAATATAGTAATGAACATAGCCCAAATCAGTCATTTCAAAGATTTTTCCTAATTCTTTCTTTATGGATGAATATAACTTTCATTGTTCCCTATCATTAAAAGATCATCTACATATACCACAAGATATACAATTGTTTTTCCAACTTTCTTGACAAATAAAGTTGCATCATCAAGATCAAATGATTGAAGTTGAGTTTCAGAAGATGCTCAGTTAGCTTTTCATACCAGGCTCGTGGTGCTTGTTTGAGGCCATACAAGGACTTCACAAGTTTGCATACTTTATGTTCATGTCCTTTCACAGCAAATCCTTCAGGCTGGGACATAAAAACATTTTCTTTTAGATCTCCATTCAAGAAGGCAGTTTTTAGATCCATTTGATGGACTTTCCAACCGTTCTGAGCTGCTAGTGCAAAGAGTGTCCGGATGGTGGCCCATTTTGCTGTTGGGGCAAAATTTTCCTCATAATCGACCCCTTCCTTCTGTGCAAAACCTTTTGCCACAAGCCTAGCTTTGTGCTTGTCAAGTGAGCCATCAGCTTTGTTCTTGTTCTTGTAGACCCACTTGCAGCCAATTGGTTTGGTTCCAAATGGAGGATCAATCAGCTTCCAAGTGCCGTTCTTTATGAGGGCATCATACTCCTTTTACATCGCTTCTTTCCATTCATCATGAGAAGCGGCTTCTTTAAAGGAAGTTGGTTCAAAATCTGTAGACAAGTTCAATTCACAATCATAAGAAACATCCATATCAACAGGTGAATTAGAGTCATCTACATCAACTCCATTTTGTCGGTTTGAATTTCTGGTTCCTGTTTTTCCAATTTCATCAAGATGGACACTTTCAAGTGTCTTCGTCAGCCACTTTGGGGGACCTTTCTGAGATGGTCCAGGCTGCTCTGTTGATTGAGTTGGGACTGAATCAAGATTGAGGCTTCTAATTCTATCAATTACATCACTTAAAGCATCATCCGTTGTTGGAGTTTCAGTCGGGGGAGTGTGTTCTTCAGAAGAAGATTCCACATGTTGATCTAGAATAGGAATCCCCCCTTCCAAATGTGGAATCTGATTATCAAATTCTTGAAATGATTTCGTTTTTGCAAATCTATCCAAGCGATCAAGTTGCGGCTCAACAACATTGTCAGATTTGGATGATTCAAGAAAAGTTACATCTCTAGATACAACAAACTTTTTATTTACTTCATCATAGAGGCAGTATGCTTTGGAGGTGTTTGAATACCCCAGGAAGATACACTTACGACTTCTAGCACCAAGTTTGTTTCTATGTACCTTTGGTATCAAAGAATAACAGGTGGAACCAAAAATCTTGAGATGTTTTACCGAAGGAACATGTCCATACCACAATTCATAAGGAGTCTTGTTTCTTATAGCACTAGATGGACATCTATTCTTTATATATGCAGGACATAAAACAACATCACCCCAAAACATTATCTTTACATCTTTGAAAAAAATCATGGATCATACCATATTCAAGATTGTTCTATTCATTCTTTCAGCTACACCATTCTGTTGGGGATTATAAGGCACAGTTGTTTGATGT
>APFE031456200.1:40374-55748 GCA_000404065.3 Pinus taeda
TCAAAATACACAGGGAGCCATTAGTCCATGTTACGAAAAATACACAGGGAGCCATTAGTCCATGTCACTAAAAAGTCAAAATACACAGGGAGCAATTAGTCCATGTCAAAATACACAGGGAGCCATTAGTCCATGTTACCATTAGTCCATGTCACTAAAAAGTCAAAATACACAGGGAGCCATTAGTCCATGTCACGAAAAATACACAGGGAGCCATTAGTCCATGTCATTAAACTTATACTGCCACACTCATGGGCATGCATAGTGTTGCTTTATTTTATTCTTTAAATTGCACACTTCTACCTCATCTGAACTTTAACCTTTAACCCAATTCCACATCCACATCAGCTTTTATATTTGGCATTTTGAATTCATCCATCCCTACCAATATTAACTTTTTATAACATATTTTATTCTTTAAATTGCACACTTCTACCTCATTTGAACTTTAACCTTTAACCCAATTCCACATCATCTTTTATATAATACACAGGGAGCCATTAGTCCATGTCACGAAAAATACACAGGGAGCCATTAGTCCATGTCACTAAACACACATTAAACTTATACTGCCACACTCATGGGCATGCATAGTGTTGCTTTATTTTATTCTTTAAATTGCGCACTTCTACCTCATCTGAACTTTAACCTTTAACCCAATTCCACATCCACATCAGCTTTTATATTTGGCATTTTGAATTCATCCATCCCTACCAATATTAACTTTTTATAACATATTTTATTCTTTAAATTGCACACTTCTACCTCATTTGAACTTTAACCTTTAACCCAATTCCACATCAGCTTTTATATTCGGCATTTTGAAGTGGTCCCTACCAATATTAACTTCGACCTCAATTTTCATATTTTAAATTTTCTTCTAAATTTTCAACTCGTCCATGACATTTATATGGTAATCACACACTTTCCCTTAGAGGTTTTTCACCTACATTCACTTTAAAATGCATATTTTCACTTGGAACCCCTATTCCTCTTTACCTACATCCACTTCAAAATGCATCTTAATAGTTCGATTTTAAAATGTATATTTTCACTTCCAACCTAATTCCTCGTTTTTGTACATTATATATTTTATGATTAAATTCAAGTTATAAATTTGAATTCACATTTATTTCAAAATGTAGTTACTTTGTTTTTTTATCTATATCTATTTTTAAATGCATGTTTTCACTCTCCAACCAAATTTTTTATTCTCTTTACCTATATTTATTTTTAAATGTATATTTTCACTCTCCCACCTAATTTCTTATAATCTTTACCTATATCTATTTTTTTAAATGTATATTTTCTCTCTCCAACATAATTTCTTGTTCTCTTAAAATACTTATTTTATGAATAAATTCAAATTATAAATTTGAATTTACATTCATTTCAAAATGCACCTCATTTGGTTCCTCTTTACTTGTATCTATTTTAAAATACATATTTTCACTCTCAAACCTATTTTATGGTTAAATTCAAGTTACAATTTTGAATTTACACCCACTTCTCAATATCCCTCATCGAGTTCCTCTTTACTTACATTCATTGTAAAATGCATATTTTCATTCCCCAACCTAATTTCTCATCATCATAAAATACATACTTTATCCATTATAAAATGCATACTTTCATTCTCCAATCTAATTTCTCATTATCATAAAATACATACTTTATGATTAAATTTAACGTAAATATTCACTAAATTCAAGTGAGAATAAAATATACTTTAACTACTAATAATCAATACATATTTATCTTACCTTTTAAGATGCACATTTTGAATCTACAGATGAAAATGAAAGTGTGGGTTGGAGTTGAAAGTGCTTCTAAAACATATCTCACATTGACTCCACCTCCACTTTATACAAATTTTTACTTTCATTTTAGTAACACCTTAGCTACATAAATTAATGTTCAACAAATTTTCTCATTAGTAAACTTGGTTATTGCTAGAATGGAGCTCTATTGAGAGTGGTCATGTTTTATACGTTTGAAATAAATTCTACAATATAACATATCCATGAAAGCTTCCTTGCATTGAGATCCACATATATTCTAGTGACCAATCAATTTGATGGTTCACCATGCACTTTTGAATCTCTTCCTTTATCAAATTTAATTTTCTAGCCATAGCAATCCATAACAATAGTAAAATAAAACTTGGTTGATAAGATCCAGATCTTCCAAACTTTATGGATTTGATAAAATTATTTCACTAACATTCGTAGCAAGAAAAGTTATTTGTAGGACTGGAATCGGAGGTTCGGCTCTCATGGCGATAGTTAGGGTTTAACAGCTCTTTCTAGGTTCAGTCCTTGCCGTGGTTCTCTCTGCAGTAGTTGACCAGAGCTTAAGCTGGAATCTGGGTTTTCTCTCGTGGGTGATTCTGTTAAGAAACCGAGAAACTCGCGGGTCTGGAGGCTGTCTTCTCACGCCTCGAAGCCCTGCTTCGACAGGGTCAAGTGCTGACCAGTAGCATGGAAGCAAGGGGGTCCAGTGGGGCCCCTACTTTCAAGCAGATAGTCCTACAAAAACAGAAAAATGATAGAAAGGAAGGGGTCAGAATCTCAGGGTTGGACAAAAGCAAACAACCTGGCAGCGGAGACAGGGTTCAAACCCAAGGGAACACTGATAAGACAAAAGAAACAACGCAGGGCACAGACAAAACTCCTGTAATAATTAATTCCTCAGAAAACAAGAAACGAAAAGGGCAGGATGAAAGGAAGCAAACAGGGAACAGACAAGGCAGGCCGGAAAAGGATGGGGAACCTAGTTCAAACCCCAACACACTCTCTTCAATCAGTGGAGCCTGCAAACCGAAAAAGACCAAAAGCTTATGGGTAGTTATTACGGACCCAGAAGTTCAAGCTTATAGGGAGCACATGGCGCAACGAGCTATCATTTGCAAGTTCATGGGTATTTGGCCGTCTGAAAAAGCTCCGTGTCACTGGATAAAACTGCATTGGAAACCTCGAGGAGATGTTAAACTTCACCTAGGAGCCAAAGGCTTCTTCACTGTGGTCTTCGCCAACCTCGAAGACAAGGATCGAATTTTTGAAGGTGGCCCGTATTTTATGGCTTCAGCAGGACTGTATATGAGACCCTGGAAGCTAAACTTTGCCCCGGAGAAGGAGTCCTTCACCCAAGTCCCAGTTTGGATACGCTTATTCTCTCTTCCAATAGACTACTGGGGTCTGACTGCACTGAAACAAATTGGTGACAAGTTGGGTACTTTCATCAAAGCCTCTGAAGCAACTCTCCAGAAAGGATATACTTCTTATGCCCGGATTTGCATTGAAATGGATGTCTCCGGAGCACTACACGAAGGACTTTGGCTGGAATACAGGGACGAGGAATACTTTCAGGATATAGACTATGAGCAGATTCCCTTTCGCTGCCGAAAATGCCATGAACATGGGCATTTGTTAAGGGATTGCCCAAAGATCAAGAAGGAGCAAGAAATCGAATCAGTTCAAGTCCACAAAGACACAGAAGTTTTCCTCAAACCCAAATCCAAACACAGAGCAAATAGACAAAAGAATATCAGAGGAAACGGGGAAAGAAATATCCACAACAACCCGTTTGTGCTCCTAGACCCGGACACTGACTCAGAAGAAAAGCACAAAGCTCCAACTTCAGGAGCAGAAAACGAAGAAAAAGAAACACCCACAGAGAAAGATACGCATGAAGAGAACTTTAACAATGAGGTTCAAATGCAGGAGAGAACAGAGGACACTGAGGAAGAAACAGATATGTTAACCAGTGATGGCGACAGCGAAGAACAAGACTGGGAGAATGCGTTAGCAAGAGAAGGTCTGAACCTACCAGCAATGGCTGAAAACTGGAAAGCCAAAGGGATAGAAAACACGTCGGAGGAAGAAATCAGAATAGTTAATGACCTCTTCATAGCAAGGCAGAGAGCATTACTAGAAAGGTAGAATAGGAAGCTAGGTGTGGCGAAAGGCAACATTTCTCATTCAAAAAGTCCCCTATGGAAAACATCCAGTTCCAAACAAAAGAAGAGAAGAGGTCGGAAAACAAGTGGGGAAGCACTACAAGAGTTAGGCATGATCATGATAAACTCAGGGAAAATGAAGGCACTCACCGCCTTCGATTTCTTCCAATAAAAATCAGTTTTCTATGAAGATAATCTCGTGGAATGCCAGAGGGCTCAACAGCCAGGCGAAATAAAGGATTTTAAAACGGAAGATCCAATGTCATAAACCAGAAATCATGTTTTTACAAGAAACAAAATGTAGCAGCCCCAACATCACCAATCTATGCAGAAAACTGGGAAATCACATGGAAGTCCTAGAAAATGAAAGTCAAGGAAGAGAAGGAGGCCTTGCCACCATGTGGGATTCAAGGGAAATCCAGATGCTATCGGCGGAAGCCAACAAGCACTTCATGGCGACCGTATTCCAACCCATAGGTAACTCTGGTTCCTTCCTCTGTGTCAACATTTATAGTCCTCATAAACTAGAAGATAAGATATCATTTTTAGAAGCTCTATATAAAATCATTAGAAGATATCCAAGTTCAAAGTGCATTTTGGGGGGTGATTTCAATATGATAACAACCCTGTTGGAAAAAAAAGGTGGTCTAAGAAAACTAAACAGAGATGCGGAAGCCTTTGCAACCTTCATTGAGACCGCCAAACTTGTTGATGTATACCCCAAAACTGGCTCCTTCACTTGGAACAATCGAAGGGGAGGTGACAAGCTAATAGCCTCCTGCCTAGATAGATTCTTAATCTCAGAAAGCATCATAATGGACGGAACCACAGTTGAATCAGACATCCTTCCCAGTGGGGGATCGGATCACTGGCCAATCTCGCTCATTGTTGAAGTTTCAAGTACCCCAACTTCCAGGAAATGGTAAATAAATGGTGGTCAGAACCTTTCGAGCACAGTGGATCCAAAATGTTTAATCTCCAAAAGAAGTTAAAAATAACCAAACAACAAATAAAAGAATGGAACAAAGCTGTTTTCGGTAACATCATCCAGGAGAAGATAATTCTCGAGAATAAACTGGAACAGATCCATAGAGAAGGCGCAGCAGGAAACCTCAGTGCTGAGGCTCTGGAGCAGGAAAAAATTCTCTCGCAGCAATGGCACAATCGCTGCTCTCAAGAAGAAACCCTATGGAAACAGAAATCAAGGATTTAGTGGTTAAAAGAAGGAGAGCTGAACACCAAATTCTTCCACAGATCGGCGCTAGGTCGCAGACGCTGTAATAGAATTCTAGAACTGAAAAACGATATAGGGGAAATCCTAAAAAATCACAATGAAATATCTGCACTGCTCTCAGATCACTTCAAATCGATTTCTCAGGAACCTCACATAAACAGAGAGAAAGCCATCAAGGAACTAACTGCAGCCATCCCAAAGACCATAACTGCAGATCAGAACTGGGCCCTGTGTAGGGAAATCTCCATGGAGGAAATAGAGGAAGCTATCAGAAGTATGCCTAATGATAAAGCTCCAGGGCCAGATGGGTTTACCGTTAATTTCTATAAATCCTGCTGGAGTATTGTTAAACAGGATGTGTGGGAGGTGGTGGAAGATTCCAGACGATCGGGAACTATTCTCAAATCCCTCAACTCCACCTTTCTTGCACTCATACCAAAAGTTGAAGAAGCCAAAACCCCTGACAAATTCAGACCTATTGCCTTATGTAATGTCATATACAAGATTATATCAAAAGTGATAGCCAGCAGATTGAAAATGATTCTCCTGGGCATTATCTCTGAAGAGCAATCGGGATATGTGGAGGGCAGACAAATTTTCGACAACATCCTTTTAGCTCAGGAGATGATTCATTCCCTACATTCAAGGAAGGAGGCAGGCATGCTTATGCAATTGGATCTCTCAAAGGCTTATGACAAAGTCAACTAGAAGTACCTCAAAGCTGTTCTAAAAGCTTTTGGCTTTTGCAGCACTTGGATTAATTGGATCATGGCTCTAATCAAATCTCCAAGGTATTCCATCCTTGTAAACGGATCTCCCTCTACACCCTTCGCTCCTTCCAGAGGAATCAGGCAAGGAGATCCCTTATCCCCTTTTCTCTTCATCATCCTAATGGAAGGCCTCAGTCGCACCATAGCTAAGAAGAAAGCGGAAGGTAAAATATGAGGTCTTCAGCCCATAAGATCGCTTCTAGCTACCACGCACCAACAGTTTGTCGAAGACACCATGTTACATGGCACTCCCATAGTGAAGGAGGCGGTTGCTTACAGGGAAACCCTAGACCTCTTCAGCCAGGCCTCTGGCATGGAAATTAATTTCTCTAAATCAACTATTTTCTTTTTCAATACCCACCCGGATGTTCAATCTCACCTAGCCCAGCTTTTAGGATTTAGGATTGGTTCCCTACCTTCGAAATACTTAGGGGCTCCTCTGACTCTCAAACCTTGGAAAAAATAGCATTGGGAGAAAATTCTCGCCAACCTGAAGAAAAAATGTTCACACTGGACGAACAGAGCTCTAAATTTAGCAGGTCGACTAGTCCTAACCAAAGCCGTCCTTCAAGCCATTCCAAATTATCTTCTCTCATTGCTCCCTGCTCCCAAAGGTATTCTGCAACAAATAAGAAATATCCAGCATTCATTCCTTTGGAGCGGTAATGGTGAGAAGAAAAAACGGGCTCTTGTTGCCTGGGACAAACTCTGCATGTCAAAATCTAGGGGGGCGCTGAATCTAGTTGATCCAGAGGTTGTCAACCGAACTTGTGGAGCTAAATTATGGTGGAAATGGATTGAAAACCCTACCTTACCTTGGGCTAAGCACTGGAAAGAAAAATATGTTCCGGATTGTGATATTCAGGAACTCATCAGACTTTAGGAAACCCCGGAAGGCTCACCCATATGGAATCATGCCAAGTGAAACAAGAATCTTGTTCACGATAACAGCTTTTGGGAAATTCGTAATGGCAAGCTAGCTCCGTTCTGGGAGGACGCCTGGCAACAACTACCCAAACTTGACTCTCCAGAATTACTAACTATAAAGCAAACCTATCAAGCTCAGGGTAGATACAAAGTTAACCAATACTGGCATCAACACAGCATAGAAGAAAATTGGAGGGACTGGATCAACTTTAACCCTGAGAATACAGAGGCCAACAATCACACAGTTCAACATTTTAATGAGCGCATCCTGAAAAGAAAGATCAGGAAAATGGAAGAGGATGACAAACTCAGGTGGGGTCTCAAGGGAAATGGCAAATTCTCACTAAAAGAAGCCAGAAATATTTTAGAAAAGAACAAACAGGGAGAGATCCTGCCTTGGAGAAGCAAAGTTTGGGATAGTCTTCTATGGCCCAAAATCATAACCTTCCTTTGGCTCCTGATGAGAAATAAGACCCTTACCTGGGACAATCTTTGCACGAAAGGCTTCGAGGGACCCTCTCGGTGCCCTATGTGTCTTGAAGAACTGGAATCGCTGAACCATCTTTTCAACACCTGCGAATGGGCATCGCAATTATGGTGCTGGATGGAAGGGATCCTCAACAGCTCGGACCGGAAGATAGATTCAATTCACAGCACTATTCTGAATTGGAGAACAGACTTTTCAGGAACACAAAGAGTCAACAGAATTTGGAAATCGGTACCAGGTTTTCTACTTTGGTCTATATGGAAGGAGCACAACCGAAGAATTTTCCAAGACGAGTACAGGAACATCAATTTCTCAAAAGACAGCATAATAACCAACATCCAGCAATTAATTCAAACCAAATGCAGAACGGAAAGCAATGAAAAGCCTACAGCACTGGACTTACAGATTTTAAAAAGCTTCCAGCTAGAGGGAATTGTCAATCACACTGCTCCGCAATACAGAATTCCACCACCCTCACCAAGGGATACATGGCAATGCCCACCGGTTGGAGGTCTCAAATTGAATTTTGATGGGGCGTCGTGCGGCAACCCTGGTATGGCTGGAATTGGAGGTATTATACGTAATCCGCATGGAGACATACTGCATATCTACTACAGAGTGCTTGGGGAAAGCACTAATAATGAAATGGAATTTGCAGCCCTGGAACATGGCCTTAGAATTGCAAATTCCTGAAGCCTCCATAACCTAATTATGGAAGGAGACTCCTCTCTGGTCATTTCCACAGTGCAAAAATTACAGAGGGGGATAAAATCTAACAAGGCCATCAAGCACTGGAGATTAGCCAATGTCACTGAGAGCATTGCAAAACTCATGGAAGGCATGCAGGGTCTTGTCTTCCAGGCAATCCGACGTCAAGGAAACAGGGTGGCAGATTACTTGGTGAACTGTTGAGTAGACAGTCAAGGAAGCGGATGGGACAACTGTTGGGAGGAGGTGAACTGTCCGAATTTGAAAGCCCGATGTACACAGCTAGCGCAACAAGACGTGACCAACAACAACCGAGCCTAACCGGTAACGGTCCTTTTAACCGGCTCCGTCAAACAGAAAACGGGAGAAACAAACAGGTAATTCATCATACCTACAGGAGGATTGGACAGAAGAAGCGGCAGATATCAGTGCGGGGCAGAACCAAGCATGGGAACCATCAACAGAGATCGTGCCACGAGGTTATCCGTAAGAATCGTTTGAGAAGAAAGGACAAGCACCTCAAGCATAAGAGAAAGGCAATCGGAAATTCTTATGCGCCTGCAGGAAAAGATTATGAGAATCGTGTGAACACCTTCAACATTAATTGCAATAGTACTACTTCTCTCGTCCCTATGGAAAGCCACTCTCGAGAGAATTCCATGGCTCCAAGCTATTTAACAAGGGGGTCGAACGCGGTTTCCACCACTTCTACCCTTAGTTCTACCAGCACCAACAACAAGCAAGCTCGGGAAAGGCTTTGCTGTAACAGGTTTCGTAAGATCAGAATGGATGCGTCTAGCTGTAGATGCGCGGGGGCTAACCAGGATCTGCGTAATGCGCAGAACATGTATGTTACTAGAGCCTCAACAAGAAGCAAACGAAAAATTGCTGAGTTGGAGGCTAAAGTAAAGCAGGAAGAAGACACCAAGTAGGAGGGAGCAGCAACAGATGAGGTCGATTGGATTTGTGACCCGGGCACACCAGCTAAAAGAGCAACCCAGTTCATGCGAACTAAGGCTGAAAGTTGGAGGATGAAAACTCTCCTGGCGAAAGCCCTGGAAATGAAGGAAGCTGATAAGGAGAACACTGAGAAGGAGCACCCTGCCCCGAGCGATCACCCTGGTAATCCCTCTGCCAGCTAGGAGTCTTTGGACTGCAGAATCTCGGCCGTTCAGGAAGGGGTGGAGATTGTCGACAAGAAGGTCACCCTGCTCATCAGGCTACATAGGCAAACTATCAGCCCGGACCCTGTGGTGCAGGAGCAGAAGATGAAGGAAGCCCAGAACTTCCAATCCATGCAGGATCTGCAAGACAAAATGGACAAACATTTCCTCGATGTGGGTCTGGACATCACCAGCAGGTTGGGTGGCTTCCCACGTCCGGGCGGATTCCCTTAGGCCCCGGGCTCTCGTGGCTCAGTTTTGGCTGCTTCGGCTTCTTGTCTGTTCCTCTGGTTTGTCTCATGTCTTCTTATGTTATGTGTCTATTTCGGGTCTATGGTTAGTCTTTTCATCTAGGCCTTTTTTTTCAGCTCTTAGATGCTTTATCTATGATCTTAAAACAGCCGCCCTGCATGGTGAGCTCTCCAATTTTTGTCAAACATGCCTGTTGGCTTTTTGTTTCATGGCAGTTCGCTTCCAACGCCTTTGCTCTGCAAGGCTGTAATGACCTACTCTGGTTCCTGTCTGCCTTTGCATACTCGATGTAAATATTTCACCTTTTTTTAATACAACTTTTTGACTTACAAAAAAAAATGACACTAGTAAAATGTTATATCTTGAATAAACTTTAAGGTCATCATCTCCCAACCTTGATTAGTGCTATGGCATGTCCAAATATCTCCTCAGGTAAATTATGGAGATGGGGTTAACAAAATTTCCTCTTTTAATAATCAACTCAAAGCTCATTTCTAACATCAGCAACATCTTTTGCTCATTGGGAGTTTTCCAATTATATAGATTTTATCTCAAAGCTCATTCCTAGCGTCAACAACATATTTTGCTCATTGAGAGTTTTCCAATTATATAACTTTTACCTCAAGCTAAACTCCAAGAACAACATTATGTATACTTGAAGATTTTCTTCGAAAGCCACATAAACATCTATACTTCTTATGAATACTTGAAGATTATCCTCTAAAGGGCTTATGAGACTTCTTGCTTCTATGCCATTTTTTTATGCAACTTTCAATGAAACAAACCCACTAATTCAATGAGGAAAATATCCTTATAATTGATAGGCTTTAGTGATTTTGATGAGTAATTCCCTTCAATATTGTCACAACTATTGGGCTTAGGCAATTTTTCCCCCAAGCCATTTTTCTATGCAATTTTAGATGAAATAAATCAACTAATTAGTGAAAAAAATATCCTTATAATTCATAGGTTTTGGTGATGCCCATTGTCGATAAGAAGAGTAAGATATTTGAAAAATTATTTATTTTTTTATTATAATGATTATAAATAATACCTAAATTTATAGAATTAAAATGATCAATTTGTATAGATTTTCTTCAAACTTTTAAGAAACTAAAAGCTGAAATAAAATACTACCATATCAATGCCAAGCATCCAACTCTCTTCCATAATATATAAGGATATGGCATTATAGTGTTTGTTTGGATGTTAAATTGGATTTGTTTACACTAGTTAATAAGAATTCTTTTCATTTTTTATTCTTTAATATTGTTTTTTTGGTTGGTAATTGGGTGATTTCATGTTAGTATTAGATATGTTTTATTTCATTAACTACAATTATTATTATAAGTGTCATTGTGAACATAAGATTTTATATTTATATTTACTTTATATTTTCACAAACTTATTAAATTAATGTTATATATATATATATATATATATTAAAAAAATGTGATGACTATTCTAAATTTTAATAATTTCAAAATAATTTATTTAGAAACAATTAGTTAAAAAATGATTAATATATATATATATATTATATATATTATATATACTTATATTATATATATTATATATAATTTGTTAGAAAAATTTAATGAAGTTACACATTTTAAATAGTGATATTTTAGACCTTCGATGGGATAACACATCAAAGAAGATTTGGGGCCAAAGGAGGGGATTCACTACCCCATGTCCTAGCTTGGTAATTAAAGTTTGATGGTTTGGCACTTGGGAAACATGCAAAAGGGCTTGTCCTCCACGTCCGTTTCAATGAGGGTAGTTATCATTGTAATGGTTACTTGTGTGGATTTGTGTATGAGCTTTTAGGATAGTAGATCGAAGGACGTATGTCAGTGTAAAGGAACTGTTGAAATTTCAAATTATTACATGTTAGAAATTTTATCTGTATTCTCTTGTTTATTTTGCCTTCATGTTTAATTACTAAGAATTTATTTAACCATATAAACAATGAAATAAACACAATATAGTCTCAACCATATACATATCAACATTTGAAAGAAATAGACAAACACACAAGGGACGTCACTTTCTTTTGGAAAATAGTCCCCGAAAAAACCCAACTTGGGGAAACCAGTGTAGCAGTTCTGAGGGTTTTATTATTAAGAAGATTTTCCTTAGTACACTAAGTTGCAAACTTGCCCACCTGATAGAGGTAAATAATCTGACAGTAATACCTCTCTTTGGAAGCAGATATTCTGAAAGTCTGCCCCACGAAACCCTCTCCAGCACAATCTGAAGCACTGTGTCATCCCTCTTGGCTTCTGCGTCAGCCTAAAACCCTTTGTGTTAGCCCTCCAAGGATCTGCGCAGCCTCTCTGGCCCTCTACATAACTTCTGCAGCCTCTGCATGGACGACACAGGCCCTTCTGGCCTCTGCGCAGTCACTGTTGGCCTTTATGTGGCTCCCTCTGGCTCTGCATCTGCCTCTCTGCTTATGCGCAGGTCTTGTGGCACTATCTCTGCATCTCTGACTCATACTTAGTGCCCCTCATTGTAACTCTAATCCCTGGTTCAATTTCATTCAGCAAACCCCACTCTACAAAATCAATTTCTATGGTTTCCCATAGACTTCTCATAGGAGAATCAATGACTTCAACTAAATTTGGGTTCCCAAAAGAAGCGAATAGGAAACAATTTAAACTTTATAACATGACCTTTAATCTATTCTATTTATATGAAAGAAAAATTTATTTGAATTTTTTTTTAAATGATCATAAAGAAACTATGTGACATGAGGAAATAGTAACCCTTGAGTTAGGAGTGTATTGTGTTGTTAAACGGCGATGGTTTGGGATGTATTTGTTTCAAAGATACATTCCTTAGAAACATAATGAATGTCATTCAAGCTAAATATAGTTTCGTATTCTTAGTTGGAATTCAAGGAACATAGCAATCTTAGATGGAATATTTCTACCAATTAGATTTGTTTAAGTTCCATAAATTCACATGACTACACACTTATCTCCAGAAAATTTTTTTCATCATTTTATAATTGATTCATAATAAATGAAGATTCAATCAATGACATTCCTTAGCATTGTAGTTTCCATTATGATGCTTGGACTCAAGTGATCTTAGAACTATGTTTCTTTATATTTTCAAAATCATACTTGGCTCCATATGAAGTGTCATGTCACATTTATTTTGATTTCAAATTGGGAATTTGTTAGAGGCATGAGTCATGCATGGGTAAGTGGAAAATATTCAGAGAAAGATGTGGAAAATGATATCAAGGCATGAGCTCTTACTTTGGATGCAATTCTTATGTTTCCCTCCAGTTACTTTAACAGAAAGTTTGATTTCAGAAGTAAATATGTTCTTGAATTTGAAATTATGCATGGACATGTTAATCTTGTGTGTAGCAGAATCATGAACAATGTCAGTGGGGTTTTTATTGGGGTTTTGATCAGTCGTAGGCAATTTTTTCAATGAGGATGAAGTCCAAACTTCATATATCATAATCTAATATTTCAAGAAACATGTTGCTATTATTTTCATTTTATATGTAGTGTGAAGTTTATTATTTTGGCTACAAAAATTCCCTTCATTCTCCAAATTAACTTTGAGATGCTTCACTTTGTATATATGTTTGCTGAATAATTGAATTCAATGTTTACTAGCTTTCCATTCTTCTTTACTACTCATACCTATGCTACCACCTTAGGATGTTTCCTTTACAACATCAGGTGCAATTGCTAGTTAGAGAAAACACACATCTATACAATAATAATTGCATACTCTTCAATAAACAACAAATTTTTAATCCATCATAGGTTTATAATTTTTATTATTTGAAAAAGAACAAAAACTTTAATTTAGTTCTTGATTAATTTATTTAAAGTAATTTTCAGTTATCCATTGAAATTAGAATATATCTCAAGAGACATCTCACATTGCTTGATTTTTAAAAAATCATAAAAATTAAGTACATTATAATTTTATTTTAATATTTTTATTATATATTTTAGCATATTCCATAGAATTTAAATGTCCACCATCCACTTAATAACCACCAATAACTAAATGTAAATTCTGAAAAGCCTATTGCGAAATAGACATGTCTTTGACATAAATATATATTATTATTTTTTTTGTCAGCTAATGAAGGACCTCTAATTTTGTATTCAACCATGTTAAAAAATATACAAACGTTTAGTGGCCTCAACCCGCCTAGGAGGGAAAATGGGTTTGTTGGCCACCTTAAGTCTTTATACGTCGACCAATAACAAAAAACGCTAAGTCTGCAGATCCATGCCAAATATACATCACTATCAAAATTGCTAATCTGGCTTCCTATCAACATAATCAGCTTAAAACAAAGCAAAAAGGAGAACTACTTCTTAGAGGGCTAACAAAAAAACCATTTGCGTAATTTGGAAGGTTTAGTCTACCATGATCTCAGGCTTAATATCCTCCTCTCGGGACGTTGTAGCTATCTTCTTTAGTTGTTGTTGTATTTAATACAGTTTACTGTCCTCCATCAGCAACGTAATTTGGAGGTTTTTCATCTCCCTCCTTAAATTTGGTATTCCCTGAGCCATTTCTGCCATCTCCATTGTTACCTGCTCCATTGCCTTTGTCAATGGCCACTTCACAACCTAGTAAACATGAAGGGCCTGTTTGTATAATGACAGGCGTCCCCTTGTATTGCCCAGGTCAGGGATCAGGTTGCCCCAATCCTCCATCTCCGGGTCTGAATCATCCTGCATTGCATTTTTTTCCAGTTCCTGGATAAGTCGACAAATATCTTCATCGGTTCCTTCGCTATATGTGTTCTCTGCTTCCTGCACCATATGCTTCATTATTTTTCGTCCCTGTCTTTGTTGAACTGGTGAAGGTGCTTTAGAATCCTGACTGTTGGATTGACATGTTCCCCTTCTGCCCCTGCATCCTCTTCCTCTCCCTGAGCGAAGCGATCTGCCTCTAGTTGTTGCTTGGATTCCCTATCCAACCCTAAATGTGATGTTCCCTATAAATTTCTTTCTGCCAAACTCCTTGCCGCTCCTGTCCAGATCTATTCCTTCTCCCTTCTGCTCTTTCTCAAGAATTTTAGCCATACCCATTCTTCCTTTCCTGGTAGGACATTGATCGTTTTGCTCGAGGGTTCTCTCTTCCTCTTAGGCCCTCTAATTTTCTTCCTCTAGATGAACCTGTTCAGCATCGACCTATGCTCCTTGCATGGTTTTATCTTGCTGTATCTGCCTGCCTGCCTTGTTCACGTCAACTCCAGGCCTTCTCATTCTCCCTGCTGCTGCCTTCTGCCCCTTTCCGAAATGTATAGCAAGAATTACCTGCCAACTGCTTACTTCCTTCATCGCCCTCCTTCGCATCATACTATCTTCAACTCTACCCTTACCTAGTCTTATCATTCTGCTGCCACCTACCCATTGTCCCATCATCTGATCGTCATCGATCCTTGCTCCTTCTTTCATGATTCTGCTGTCTCCTCACCTCGGGTTTCTATCATACCTGCTAGCTATCTCAACTTCCTATAGGATGATTGAACTGAGAGGTGGGCTTTATTGCCACCTTCCCACCTCCATCATAATCCCATGCATAACCCTTTTGTCCAGCCCGATCGGGGGCTAACATAAATATATATTCTTAGTCAATTGGAATTATCTTATAAAACTGAGGAAAATAATTGTTATCTTATCCACCTAGATTCTAATCCAAATGACAAGCTGAACTTAAATACCTTAAGGAATATTATTATAATAACTTCAAGTAGTTTTCTTAACAAATATTATTAAAATTTTCACATAATTATTATGAAATTTATGTTCAATAAAATAAATTATTTTTTATTATTAAATATTTTTAATAATTTAAGAAAAATATGTAAATAACA
>APFE031456201.1:0-27901 GCA_000404065.3 Pinus taeda
CTCCAATGTCGTTATAAAGCACCGGGGGAATTACATCCAAAATCGGCCTTATTCATTGACTCCAGTGGACAAAAAACATACACCCCTGCTCGCAATGACGATCGAATCAATAGCCATAACCCTACCATCCTATCTATTTGGCGTGCAAATGTTGACTGCCAACCAGTGCTCTCCATACACGCTGTGCAAAAATATATCGCCAAATATGCATCCAAAGCAGAAAAAAATCTGAAAGCTTCCACCAAATGCTACGTAAATTGTCCTTGCTTCACCCACTGCTGACCCAGCAACATCCGCATTTCGAAAATTTCTTGCAGAAACCCTTGTTGATCGTGACATTGGAGCACAGGAAACCTGCCACATGCTGCAAGAATTGCCATTAACATTATGTAGTCGGCCATTTGTTTCTTTAAATGTAAGCCAGAAAATTCTTCTACGCCTTCCGCAAACAAACGCTGCCTCCACTACATCCCCACACATCATAGATACATATATCCAGCGCCCTTCCACCCTAGAGGCCACATCACTAATAGAATTGGCAAGGTCCTGGTCATATGATCCTCGTCGCAAAACAAACAAATGGAAACAAAGGCCTACAAAAGCAATTGTTCGGGTCATACCATGTTACTCCTCCATACCATCCACAACTGAACCTTTCTACACTGACTTTTGCAGGGTTGAACTTATGCTATACAAACCTTTTCGCCATATCGTACAGGATATAGGAGATTCTGTTGCAGAATTCACTGCAAATTAGGAAACATTTCGTCCATTCTACAATCCTTGGCATCAACACCGCACTCTATCTGATATTGAATTTGTCACAAATGATACCTCAGCTATAAATGAAACCAGTGCAGCAGACACCATGGAAATAAATGAATGGGAATTACTTTCCCAATTACACCCAACAAATGAGCTTCTCATAAATGACCTTGACATGCTTGGTCTTCGTGGCTTTGATGACACCCATAACTGGAATCATACCACTATCCCATTGGATCTACAAAATAATGCAATACAATTCATTGAGAATAGCCGCTCCATCCACCACATTCTTCCAACACATCAACATATCCTGGCAACCCTTACTACATTATCTCTAATGCAAAGAAAAGCTCTAAATATTATTTCTACTCATTTTTCTAGTAAGGGTTATTTACCCGCTCTCAGAATGATAATACAAGGCACTGCTGGTACGGGAAAATCCCTCCTCATTAATTGCATCAAAGATATGCTCATAGGCCTAGCAAGCCCAGAACCTTCGCCGATCATGCTCCTCGCCCCTACAGGTATTGTCGCCTTCAACATACAAGCATCGACAATCCATTCTGCTTTGCACCTTCCTCTAAAGGATCTTACGCCCTTAGAAGGTAATGCTCTTGCAAAATTCCAAGAAGAACTCAAACATATAAGATACATACTAATCAATGAAATGAGCTTCATTGGGCCAAAGCTTCTCAGCCATATTGATGAACGTCTTCGGGAAGCATTTCCCCACCAAAGAAACACTCCTTTCGGTGGCTGTTCCATAATATTGGTTGGTGATCTCGGTCAGCTGCCACCCGTCAAAGACATTCCTCTATATGTAGGGACGAGCCATGGAAGCGCACTGTGGAACACCTTCAACACAGTCATCACATTAGACACGATATTTCGTCAACAAGGTGACGACATCGCACAGGTTACTTTCAGGAACATTCTCCAGAACATTAGAGATGCAAATCCAACAATCGACGACTACAACATACTCATGTCGCGCACAGATTCCTTTTTGTCAGAGGAAGAAATATGTTCATTCCAGGATTCCATGCATCTGTTTCCAACAAATGCTCAAACAATGGTCCATAATAAGCAAATGATGAAATCTCTAAACACTCCAATTGCAAGATCCATTGCTGAAGATGACAACACATATTCTAGTATTTCCTCTGAAGACGAGCAACTTGAGCGAATCGTATTGCTATGCAATGGCGAAAAAGTTATGCTGACTTCCAACCTTTGGGTTTCAGCCGAACTTGTTAATGGTTCCCTCAGAAAATTGTAACCATCTTTTACAAAGAATCAACTGCACCACCACAAATTCCAGCATTTGTTGTCGTGGATTTTCCCAAATACATTGGGCCTCCTTGGGATGAAAGAAACCCCACTCACTTACCTATTGCAGCAGTAAAAAGAAATGGACGTGCACAAATTCCATTGAAGATGGCTTGGGCTTTAAACATACATAAATCTCAAGGTATGACACTTCCAAAAGCAACAATTGACATTGGAAAAACAGAACGTCAAGGTCTCACATTCACAGCTCTTTCAAGAGTCCCTTCTCTACAGGATCTCCGAATTAACCCCGCATTCAATTTCGATCGTTACAGTAAAATGAAGGACAACAAAAACATTGCTCGCAGAAAACACGCAGAAGACATTCTTCATTCAATGCTGTCTCCAGATAATCTGCTCCAACCCATGCTTTGACATCAACAAAAGGTTCCCTCCATTTAGTTGCCTAATTCTATTTCATAGCGTGCGTTTCATATCTTTCAACATCAACCAACTTTAATCAATATTAGTAAAATGATCAAATATTAGAATGTCTTTATATTATCTATACATCTCATTCTAACCTTTTCTTTCTTTTGCAACAGGCCACATGGAATCAGAAATAACCTACCTGCACAATGACAAGTAGCCTGGCAAGCAAAAAAAAATGCATCTTCAGCTGCGCATTAACCTCCGAATGGTGTTCAGCTTGTCGTTATTCACCATGCATCTTCCACTAACAATATATGGATCTCCATAGCAAAGGTAACTTCATTTCCATTACTTCCAGCTTCATTTTAACACAACTCGCCTACAAAGTATTACTGATACATTTCCGCAGTTGGTTTACATATTCCTAATTCTAACAAAACATACATTTCGCAGGTCCATTGCTGCTTCTTCATGTCTTCACTTCCTCCACCATGTTTTCCTACAACTTCAAATATGGAATGACAAGCACAATCTTCTTTACGCTATTATGTTCCTTCTCGGACCTATCTGGTTACAATTCACTGTTTGTATTTTCCATTTCAAACTTAAAAAATGATGTTTCAAGATCAATTACCATTTCATAGCTTGTGTCCTCACAACTATTTGTGTTTTTTCATTTCAAACTTGAAAAAAGGATGTTACAATACACTATTTGTATTTTCCATTTCACACTTAAAAAAGGATGTTTCAACATCAAATACCATTTTGATATTTTCAGTCCTCGCACCTATTTGTGTTTTCCATTTGAAACTTAAAAAGGGATGTTTCAAGATCAATACCATTTTGATAGTTTATATCCTCACGCCCAGTTCATTGTCAATGGGTTTTAACATATTCTATTGACAAAATCAATTGACCTTAATTAATATACTACATGTTTTCGGTATATCTTCATACTAATTTAATTTCCCGTTTGGATAATGATTTCTTGGGTAGCCCTGTCCAAATCAATATGGTTGCCCGGTTGTTGTTCGCGTTGATTCATTCATTTATCTTCACCTTTAACTCCAAAATTTTTACCAGCTACAAACAAAGGCCTCTAGACAGGTTCAATGCATATTTCCAACTACTTGCATTCCTTTTCAGCAGTTTTCGGCATGGCTTCCTCAAATTAAAACTCGGCATCGACGACCCTTCCTTTCACAAAAAACCTGCTAAAGTCTATTCACGTTTCAATATTCTTACACACACTGTGCCTTACGACGTTTCCTTTGCATCCTTGGCTGCAAATGCTAGTTCATAATATTTTCAGGTTGTTATAGAGCTTCTCTAACCCTAGATGATTTAAAATACACCCAATTGAAAGTTCGAAAATTAAAACAATGATGATCTCACCTTGAAATAATAATATACTTACCTGAAATTTGACATTGTGAATAATTGGTTTGTATATATAAACAACTTACTTGAAATTTGACATTGTGAATAATTGGTTTATATATATAAACGTTTTAGATTTAGGAGATTCTATGAGATGTTATAATGAGCGTTGAGTAAGTGGAATATTTTATATAATATCTTTTTAGTTATGGAGGTGATTTTATTTTTTATTTTTTTATAAGATTTAAATAAAGAAAATTATAAAATTAAGATTTTATATAATTTTATGGTGTTGTTTTGTTATTTTGAGTTATATTTTTATGGGATCTGAATATATAATTGTGAGGGAATTGTGATTTTTATTTTTTAATATGTTTGATATATAAGATTAATTTAATTTTTAAAAAAAAATTCAAACATCTAAACTTAAAATTACTATTCAAATTTTAATTTTACAATTATAAAATTAATTCACCCTTTAAAACTCTTAAAACATCTTCAATGCAAGCACTCATATTTCAAATTATTAGTTTTAATTATTCTTTATAAAGTACTTGAACAAATTAATAAAAACAAAAAAACTCTGAAAATTTAACAGAAATAAAGACCTTATTATGATTTCATATTTATATTCATAATTATATTTTAATTGCATAATTTCATAGCATTTATTTTATTTTTTTTATTGCATACATTTCATAAGCTTCTTGAATTGAGAATGCATTTTGTGCAATGACAAAATAATATCAATTTCAAAGTACGACTGTTAAAATACTTTCTATATATTTTAAAAAGATGTTTAATCACAAACGGTGGGTTTAAAATCATTAATTGATTTTTCCCCTGTTGACCCTTGTTAACACTTACTGATAAAAATAAAATATAATAAAATATTATTATTAAAAAGTTTAAGATAAATATTAATTACATTTAATAATTAATTTTTGTTTTCTAATTATTTTTAAATAAAATAATATAAGCTACTAGGTAATTTAATGGTTAATGGTGGCGAAAATGAAATATTGTGTGCTAAAATGTTTGACGTTTATACACTTTGTTTAAAGGAAACATACCTAAACACCTAAAATTATAATTATAATGATTGAAATCAATCTTATGATATAAGATTATGAACCCAACTCAATTCCTTTTATCTCAAGGGAGCCACTGCCGTGGTGGTAGTCCCTGCCGGGGTCTGCCACAACAACACAATACAAACGCTTTGTGATTTAACCCAAATAATAAGTAATTAGTATAAAAACTAATCCAGAATATCTGGGACAGCAGGTATAATAACATGTGTTTTGAAATAACATCTTTACCCTAGACATAAAAGTACACATTATTTTCCCAGCAATTTAATATCTTAATGATATATAATATTTCAATATCTTAATGATATATAATATTTCAATAGTACACATCAGACCAAACCTAATCTTAATAAAATTTAGACAAATATATGTGAACTTTACATTACCATAATTTAAAGAAATTTGTGCAATTATTGACATGACTTTCAATATGTATTGCCCTCCACTTAAGAAATTTGTGCAATTATTGACATGTTCAGATTTTCAACTCCACGTAAGAAACTTTTACAATTATTGACATGCTCAGACTTTCAATATGTATTGCTTTCCTCATATAAGTGAAATACATACCCAGATTTTACTATCTTCAAAAATGTGATTGCCATCGGCAAAATCCAGAGGCTCGATGCCGCAACTACACGAAGAATCCAAGTTTAACCTGTGGACCACTATACATGTACATGATTGGACAACACTTAGTCTCTTCCAGTGAACGCTGGCTGAATATTTTTAATGTGGACAAGTAATTTATTGCAATACTCACTTGTCTCTTGCGCTGAACGGTCTTCAAAATTTTATTTCTATATTTTGAGAATTAGCGGTTCATGCATTTCGACTTTATACGTAATGCAAAGCGATTATATCCATTCACAATAATTGTATGGAAAAAATACATGCACTGAGTCTCAAAATATTCATAACTAGTTCTTCCTCTTTAATAGTAGGACTCACTTCTTCTCTGCCTTCTTCTCACGAGAATTTACACATATTGACGACAATGGCCAAGGACGGTCATAAATAGTAAGGAATGAATTTGGAAAATAGAGATGGGATTATTTCGGATATTTATTTATTAAAGAGATTTTGACTACTTTTTAGTTTTACTGAGATTTTTTTTTAAATTTAAATTGTGAACCTTTTACTACATTGATATTTTTTTGTTTTTTCATTTTTTATATTAAAAAAATTACATAGAAAGCAGATATGAAAACACCACACCATACGCTGCAAAGTTTAGAGATTTTTTTTTGTTTTTTTTAGGTCAATTCATTTAACCACAAATTAGCATTCAATCCATAAATAGTGTAGTGAATTTTATTTTTCCCGATAAATAGTGAACCACATCTACGATGGCATGGCCAGATTTCCAGCTACCATATCCTTAACCTTGAGCAACCATCCATAGTAATTTCTTCAATGAAGTTAGCGCAATGTTGTGTAACAAAGCCATTAGTCTACAGCCAAACAAGATCGTCAATCCAATGTCTAGTATCCTAGCCTAGAAAAATCAATTTAGTGCATAATAGCTACGTTAAAGAAATTAAGGACTTACATCATAGCTAAATAAGATCAAACGAAAAACGAATAGAGCTGCCAAGCAAGACACTTTTCCCGTTGGAAAGTTAAAGGGCAAGTGATCCAATATATAGAACCGGCCCCTCGATCTGGTCCATAGCATGCATTTTCAACTCGTCTGATTATGCCATGGTGAACATGCCTATGCCTAACGCCACACCGAGAATTAATCTGGTTGTTTCTTTTAGAAATACAAAAGCCTTCTCGTGCATGGATTACATTTTGCAACAAGATGCATTCGATGAATTATTGTTTTCTGTCTATTACACAATGTGGTTGATATAGTTCGAGAGAAAACAAAATGTCAGAGAAAATATTGTTCCGATTGTATTTAAATTTTGCATGCCATATATGTTTGTTAAAAAGGGAAATGGTACAGATTAAATATTGTTCCAATCGTTGTTGTATTTTACACGATATATAAATTTGTTCAGCTTTAACCGAAAAAAAAAGGTTAATTAAAAATTGAAATAGTTGGATTTAACATAATATATAGATTTGTTAAGCTTTAACTGATAATGAAGACCTTTATTAATGTCTTGTGCGAACAGGTGGGCAGACGGGCACACGTAGTGGTTGTGTGTTTTGCATGTTGCTGGATGTCTGGGTGTCTCACAATGGCGGGCTGAATGCTTGTCCCTACCTTTTATAGAGCGTCAGTTCATAGAGAGAGCCCTGTTGTGGAAACAATTTCGCTTCTTGATTAGGTAGATACAGTTACGCTTCTCGTTGGATTTATTGAATGGACTAATATAGTTCCAGTCTAAGAAGCAGCCGAGCCGAAGACTAACAATGTATGGTCAAACTGGAAACTAATACTTGGTTAGTCATGTGTCCTATGCTTCTTTTGAGCTTGGTCAATTGACTTGGCTTATTATTTCAATCCAAGTTAATATACAAGCTATTTTCGGCAGGTATGGCTTATTAAAAGCGGTCCAAGTAGCAATACAGTAGGTAAAAACTGCAATTGAAGTCATTTTATACATTGGAAATAGAACCAATAGATGCCATTAATAGACATATACTACCCTGCGCATTAATAGATAGATATCACACTATATAGAACGTTAATAGATAGATATCACACTATATATTAGAAACAACCCAAAGATCCATTTCAAAGATCCAACGGTAAAGTGGTCAATGATTATGGATGCTACCCTGCCCATTAATGGATAGATAACACACGATATATTAGAAGCAACTCAAAGATCCAACGGTAAAGTGATCAACGATTGTGTAGGTAGGTCACTCCACATATGTACGAAGAGAACCCTCGGGTAACTGAAAGGAAACGTTGGTGCAAAAAACAAAAGTATGACATGCGGAAAAGATGAATGATTTATCATTTGACCAGGACCAAACAGTTCTGTTGTGAATGATTTATATGCATTGCTGGGCCTGGCTTTCCAGTGATCATTAAGGTAGTGGAATAATTTGTACGGTACATTCAAGCACGCAACAATTGCTTCACAGATTTTGCAATTTATATTCATTTACTATATCTGAGCATGCTGTGTAAATGAGTCTATTAACCTTTATTATTAGCAGGACTAGCTGAGCCACAAGTCCATGGGTTTTCTGTAATGATTATATACACAAAGAATATATATTCCCATTATGGCGATGGGCCAATATGAACACACAACTTACTCCTACATTTGCCTGAACACATGTCGAGCACTTTGTCTTCCAACGAAAAAACAAAGGATTTGTTTATCTCTGGAAAAAGGATTTTTTAAACGCATGAGTGATCAACTATTCCACTTTCATGTGGCAACTAAATGTTTATATTCTTCTCAAATGCAATAACATGAATAACATGCCTGATACATTATTCCTGAACTGGGCTTTTTCTTTGTAGAACAAAAATATTGTTTGCAGGCTCTCATCCCTGAAAATCATTTGAAAGGATAAACGACGAAATTCTCGCTTAATTTACTTTTCTTCATTTGTGATAACAGTGAAATAGAGTTACCAATGTATTTGGTGGTGAAATCCATCTCTCTGTCGATACTCACCTCTCAACGCTCTTCAGTTTTCACTGCCAGTGACCAAATTCAATTTCTCCATTAATAAAGTATTTTTCTTATACTCACTATAGAATTACTTTACCTAGGTCTGTTTATTCTCAATATGATTATTTAGTGAGATTAATTGGGCATATTAAAAATGTAGTTCTTTCTACTTATACAGAAATGGTTTTGCAAGGAGCATTGCTATCGCGAGGGAGTCAGTGCCATTCATTCTGTGAAAAATGGTATTTCACTCATTTTGTTTTATCAGTTTATCCAAAATGACTACATAACCATGGCTTTGGAAAGAAAACCAATAGATGGTATGGCTAATTAAAAGCTTTAAACCCAGCGATTATAGACTGGGTCTACTCAATTGGCAGGGAATCAACTTAGAAAAAAAAAATTAATACAGAGCATGAGAGTTAATTTACTAGACCTTCATTGAATAATTGAATACTTTTGCCTTTAGGCCCATAAAGTATAAAAATATAATATGCAGAAATACAAAACCCACCTTGTTTCTGAAAAGTAAAAAACATAAAAATAAATAAAGAAATATCGTTGAGGCTAGAGAACATGCCTCTCAATTACGCCACTTGTACCATCCCCTCAGTAAATAGAATGTGACACTGGCCATCAACTGTTTGGCTTCTTTGTGGTCTGCTATTTATTCTTTACAAATAATAAATTAGTGATTTTGCAGCAGGTGCAACATTTTAGAGATAACAACTTCCCCTTAGAAGCTGATTTAAGATCTTACCCAGTTAGTTGAAAGCTTTGGTTGCAGGTAACTATGCGTGGAGTAAGCATCTCAAGATCGAGGCACTTGATGTTCAAGTTAATTAACAATACCAACTGCAAGTCAACATAAGAGTGCGAAGATACCTGCGGTTTAGATTCTCCTCAAAATGTTAAGCTATTCATGTACACTAAAACAAAAATGAAACGCCCTTTACTCTTAAAAATTAATGCAATTCCACAGTAAGAGTAATAGGAAGGGTTATATATGTGGTTTATGCTGGATCAAGGTATCCTAGGGTTCCTTTCACAATAGTGCAGGTAACATGAGAAGCATCCCCACCAGGTGTCATCAACCTTGAAAGACCGAAATCGGCGATTTTTCCATTCATATTATTATCTAGAAGGATGTTGGCTGTCTTGATATCTCTATGAATTATTTTTGGGATGCAACCCATATGAAGGTATTCCAATCCTTCGAACACAAATCGCTCGTTAGATGAGAAATAAGGTAATCAATAGATACAAAAATATATGTTCATTAAATGCTTTAGGAAAAGTGTTACCCTGTGCTGCATTTAAAGCTATTTTGATCCTGGTTTTCCAGTTTAGTTCAAAAGTAGGATCTGGAAAATTCAAAACCAAAAGAGTTTCCATTACTTGGTAATTTTAGCACGCTATATGCATCCTTCAATCATACATGCTTCTAAGCAATATGTTTGCCATAAAGGTCGTCTCGTAGGGACCCTCCGGGCATGTGCTCATAGACGAGCATAAGCTCTGTCGATTCAGTACAGTAACCGAGTAAAGTCGCCAAGTTCTTATGATGGACTGTAGAAAGAAGATTAACCTGTTCACCAAGTGAAGTCAATGGCATGAAATTTGAATTCCAATCATTTTAATTTTACTTAATAGTGCAGCCAAAACATTACTAGGTTAAGTCCAGAAATCGGACCATATTACATGATTTAAGGATCTAAAAATTACCTCATTCAGGAACTCCTGAACACCTTGTTTGGAAAATGAGGAGAGTACTTTTACAGCTATACGTTTTCCTCGTTCCAATTGACCAAAGAACACAGATCCAAAGCCCCCTTGCCCTATTTTCTCCCTGAAGTTTTGTGTGGCTACGATTATCTCTTGTAGTGTAAAGACGCGAGACTTTGTTGTATTTGGCAATACGATCGTTGAGTTGTCTGCGCTTTATCAATCAGGGTTAAATTAGGACAGTCTAAGATTGCTTCAATTCTGGGGTCTACGTTTGCTAGTCTCATATTAGAAATAGTAAGATTGAATATATTTCCAGACCTTCGTACAACGTGCTGCCCTCTTTTCTCCTGGTTTTCTTGCAATGCAAAACAATAGCTACTATGAACACTAAAACTATCAGCGCACTTCCACTTAATGTCATTCTGAGGGTGAGCTTCACCCTGTGGTTGTTTGGATTTGACGGGATATATAGATAGCGGTTCCCAGAGTATCTGTAACACATCAAACGAAGTAGACGTTCCGTCAAATCTCTTCAGTTTCATCACTTCCTCAGGTATTGGTTGCTCGGATAGTAAAGCAAACATGAAAGATGATAGTGAAACTGCAAAACAATAGAATGCGAAGCTGTTGTTAGCACCTGCAATATTACAATCAATAAGAATTTATATTTACCTGAATACAATGAAGGATTGGAGAGAAGTTGCGAAGGAATTTCACCATTGAAATTATTATTTTCTATAAACCTGTGAAATGATTGCTCTGTGTAAACCTGTGACCATAAAACTGATAGGAAGGAGAAGATTGATGCATGATTTTACAATAAAAAGATGGGAGAGAGGCGTACAACTCTGTAAGGTTTTCGAGTCCAAAGAGCCAGTCTGGAACTGTACCGATCAAGGTGTTGTTTTGTAGATGTCTGCACAATTAGCAAATTATTAGATGCCTAATTAAAATGATGACCAATCCCTATTTTCGTAAAAGTGTTGGAATTCCTGGGAAGTAAATGACACCTGCTCCTCAAGTCAAATACAACTTTGGATTCTAGAGATGTGTAAAACAAAAGAAATTAATTACAAGAACTCGATAATAAGGAAGGCTAAACCATCAATCAAAGAATTACCAAACTAGTTGATGCTCTATCAATCATTAGATTTGAACTTTTATAAGATAATCCATAACTAGTTGAGACTACTTTATTCAATTGCTTAAATAAGCATATTTTCCACATTGTCAAATCTCAAAGACATCAAATTTAAACTTCAATGTACATCTTCATTATTAAAGGCCAAGTATGATCACATTAGGCTTGGAATAAATTACAAGTTCTTGTAAAGAAATATACATACCATTCAAACTAAACCCACAACTACACCTTAAAAGAAAAGGTTTTGGGGGACATTCCATGTTTGATATTTTCCGTTCATTAGCCCACAATATTAAATGGTTACCCCACAACATTATAGCAAAGTAAAAATGGTCACCTCACATGGGCATCACATCCCATGACATTGACTGACAGCAGGTAATTCAAATTACCAGGGAAATGATTAAAAACAACATGATCAACACATAAAACACATGCAGATAGAGGAAGGAGATACCTTTTGAAAACGAAGTATTTAAACAAAGAGAAGTGAAAATAAGATGGTCGAGACCATAGATAATACAACATATCAAAATGGCTTTGGATTCTACCATCGTTTGAAAGGTAGGATGATTGGTTCTACCTAAAGGTTGTTCAATAACACTGCAAAAACATATATACACAATTACAAGCCCATACGAAACTATCAAAGCTGTTCTTAAAAGGATCTCATAATATTATGCAGTATCTCTTGAGTTCAATGACATCTGTTACTTCTAAAATCCATAGTTTCGTCCAGTCCTAATAAAATCAATTACCCAGAATAGGTATTTTGTGTTATATTCTGACGGACCAAATATTCAACTATATACATCATAAAATCATATCTCACTCAGGGTAAAAATTTTCAACCTGGACATAATCAAACAAACAATTTCTTCATATTCACAGAAAACACAAACTGACTGCATCTGCAACACAATTAAAAGCATACGTACGAAGTAGAAATCAGAAAACGATAAACTTTAAATTCCTAAATCTCTCAGAAGTATTCAAATTCAGCCTAACTAGAAAATACAAGTACCCGCAAACAGCAAAAATTAGGAAAAAAAGACACAAAAAGCACACTGTTCAGAAAAGATACGGAAGACCCGAATAGATGATGACGAAGTCAGTGTAAAAAGACAGACCAAAACCATAGAAGTCCTTTTTTCTGCTAACAAATAACTAGGGCCTCAAAAGGCTTACTGAAGCAAATCTAGGTATGTCAGCTCTGGAAAAGCCATGTAAATGCGAAGCAAAAGGCAGGAAAACACTTACAAAGAGGGCGCCTCTGCTATTTCTCTGGCCCGAAAACTCTGCTCCTGCAACTCCTCCAGCCCCAGAACTCTCTGCCCCTAAAATAAAATACCCGCGCCAAGTGTTGATGCATCGAGTCTGCATAGTGATAGATGGATAACATGCCTGAGCATACATATAAACCAGAACATCCAGCCTACGTATAAACTAGAACATCAAGCTTAACTTCAAGTAAAAGAGAGCAACGACAACAGTAACAGTCAAGACTATAGATAGAGAAAATATATTATGAGTCCTATATAGCAAGCTCCTATTTTATAGAGACCTTTCTTTGGGGCTATCAAAACCCATCCTCGTAACCATGGAGGAGAGTTCTCCTGAATGAGGGAACTCCAACTCAAGGGGAAAAAGGAGAAGAAGAAAAATTACAGCGTAATTACATAATATATTTAACAGTTGAGGGAGGACGAGGATATTTTACTCAGGTACATGGTTTCTCGCAGAAGCATCTTCTTTTGCCAAGGTGGGTGTGGCGGCATCCGCCAGTTAAAAACCTCTCTGTTTGGCAAATCTGTTTGCAGTTGGAGCTTCTCACACAATATCCATGAAACCTGTGGCTCTGGGACAAGCATGTCCGCCCTTCTGCAACCTCTGCCTGCATCTCTGATCATGATCACCAAAAATAAATGAATCAGTCAGTTAGTTTAATCTAGTAACTACACACCCTCTTTAAACTAGTGGATGGATCCAAGAAAATTCAACTATATCTAGAACAATAGCATACCAAAGCTTATTGCAAGTAGCAAGAGCAGAAACAAGGCACTCAATCTGCTGCCCATTCTCTTCTCCATGTCGTTCAGATGGGAATTCCTTTTAACTTGTAAGATATATTCACAGATGGGATATCAGCGAGAGTGGGTATTCATTGATATAGGATACTTTCTATGCATTTTGCATGGCGTACACGTGGGAGTCAGGTGGCCCTTCTCGTTATCGAGCAATGAACTAAGCACGGGCAAGAAAAAACTTAGGATAAAATAACTTGCCCTCAATAAAATCACATCGGGGCAAGAGACGCTTGCAATAAGAGGGTGAAATCGAAAGTTTGGTTAAAACTTTTTGAAGCCAAATCGCCAGCGATAAACTTTGGTTAAAATTGTTTAAACACTCAAAATTTACGGTCAACCGAAGAACTAATACCCCGGTCAACGCCTGATCGAACGCTAATAGTCCCAGGCAGGGACTAATAAGGACCATACTAGACAAAATAGCACAAATCATTGGACTCATTAAATCGATCGAGGGCATCTTTCCGAAATTCAAGGAGGTCAAATGGGCATCGTGGGTCATAAATATCGGCTTCATGGTCGATTAATAGAGCATTCTCGGGTAATGGTGGAGCTACAAGTTTTTAAATATTCTTCTTCATATTAACTATTTTAGATGAAAGACAAGACTAGGTGACAATAAGTTTCGAATTACCTAGTAACAGGAAGATTAATTTTGAGCTGGATGTTGATGTGGAACCAAAAATTGATGACTCAGACACCTAGTTGTTGTTACTCTGCAGACAATGAATAAAATGACCAAGGACAACCTTTCATCCTTTATGGAATAAACAGGAAAAATAATGGTTCAATGATGATCAGGGAATATGATGGGGATGACGTAGACTAACACATCAGCAGGTGACAAGAAAAGTTGATGTGAACTCGCTCACTTGCATGGCATTCCAGTAGGCTCTTGTCACAGCATTGATATTCAAAATATTCATAAAAACAACGGCAACCATTGATGCCACAATCGATGGTGTTGTAATACCACATTGCAGCAAGAAACCGCGCTTAAACCCCGACAGGTCAAGGGTCGTCGCATATCATCCGATATAGATTTTGGCCCACCTTGATGTTCATACTCTAATAAAGAATGTTTCCTAGTTTTTTTGTAATTACCTTATAAGGATCATACTAAAAGGCCTCTACAACTTCACATTCCAAACAGGTTAACATATCTTCAAAAAAATTGGCAGAATTCTGGTTAGTAACCATAAATGAACAATTTTCTCAGAAGGCTAACATATCTTCAAAAAAAATTGGCAGAATTCTTGTTCTTAACCATAAACGAACAATTTTCTCAGAATTTTGAAATACAAAGGAAAATTTGTATTTGCAAATTGTATGTGCTTTGAATTTAACCCTTGTCTCATACATTCTAAGGAAAAATTTGTAGGGTTGAACCAATCGTCCAACCTAGTATGAGCACTTAGATGTAAAATTTTCTTGAACTTTTTGTCCATGCTTGGGGGACTCAAAAATAAAATCGTACACTTTGGACATGATTTTGTTGAAAAAAAAATCTTTTTGATTTGTTTCTTATAAACGAATGTGATAGACAAGATTTGAATTTGGAAACTAACTTATTCTTCCTCAACTAACTCAATTGCAGGATAGGAGTAATTCATTAGAGACCCAACATTTTAGAAATTGACTCCTTAATCACAATAAACAAAACCCTAGAATCCTTTGCATGCAATATAACCCTAGCATCTGGTGAATAATTGCTCAAGCGCATCAATGGATCAATCAAACCAGCAATCTCAACAGAATGTTCATTGAAAAAGAGGTCAATGCAAAGAAATAAAAATGCCTAATATTCCAATTCTGGGACCACATAACATTGTCCTTCAATTCACTCCTTTTGGAGGTAAAAGAGTTGCTAATTGTGTTTCCTCTCAACAATGTCAAGCATTTGCATATCAAAACTCCATACCAAAAAATAATGTCATGAATTTCCCTCAAGCAATATGAAATAATGCATTTGCATATCAGAACTACGTACCACAACAGTATATAATGAGTTCCTATCAAACAACATGCAATAATGCAACAAACGTTGAAACACAATGTCCACAATGCAAGCAAATTGTGACAAAAAGAAATGTTGCTAAACAACAAAGGAAGCCTGTGTATTCAACAATAGTTGAAGGGAATGAAATTGTAGTCCTACCCAGTGGACAACAATTTCAACAAGAATCCAATGAGAATGTATATGCAACTACAAGTCATGAAACGATAGAAAGAACTAGTACCTTAAATGATCAAATGGATAGAAATGCACCAATAAAAAATCCAAATTCTGCAAATGAACAAGCTATACGAGCAATCCCTGAAGGTCGTTTAGAAAAATCAAAGTATAGGTAATGAAACAATGGAAAGAACTAGTACCTTTCATGATCAAATGGATATAAATGCACTTACAAAATGTCCAAATTTTGCAAATGAAAAAGATTTAGGAGCAATCCCTGGAGGTTGCTCAACAGATCAAACTACATGTCATGAAATAGTGGAAACAACTAGTAACTTTCATGATCAAATGGAAAAAAATGCACCTACAGAAAATAAAATTTTTGCAAATGAACAAGCTTTTGGAGCAATATAAGAAGGTTTTTAGTAGATCAAACTATACGTTAGACCAAAAGGTCACTAGGAAACTACTTGAGGACATCCTTATTAAGTCTTAAGAAGCATTCAAGATGGTTTAACCACAAAGTATACGAGGTAAAGACGAAACTTAGGGAAGTGGTAGATGGTTATATGGGAAGTCACTTCAAGATATAGAAGAAAATGGCATTGTTATTGGAATTGGGAACTTCATAAGCAAAAACTATAATAAAGAGTCCAAAATTCAAGACGTTATTAAACACCTAGATGGAGTACTTGAGAAAATTTGTTGAATTGTTATGAAAGAGATCCATAAGGCTTTTATGCCTATAAGTATGGCTTCTGTATTTATTGAATCAAACATGACCTATAAGGCTCTTGAATGTTTGAAATGGATTGAATGTCATGGTGTGTTCAAGGGAGCTAATTGTACTTCAGTTTCAGATGAAATGAAAAAGTGAAGCAAAGAAGCTGAGGATATTGATATGGGTTGGGAAAGAACCAATGGTTTCACATATGGAGTTAAAGTGAAACAAGTAAATTCATATGATTCCTTCATGGTTGAGTCATATGAAAAGAGGATTGACAGTACAATCATTCAAGTTTCTTTCAAACTTGGTATTGATTCTCATGTGCATTATGATCACAGTGGACAAGTATGTGAGATATTATTTGAGTTACTAGAAGATAGTGGCTTGATGTCTTGTGTAAGACTTAGGAAATGGGATGGAAAGGAAGAATATAAATAGGTTTTAGCACATGTTGTTAACCTACAAATAAGGATAACTTGATGGAACAATTAAATACACTATCACAAGATGGTATCCTGATGGGAGTTGGAAGGATAATGAAAGTGTATTTGTTTGAGTGCCATGATCTAGTGGCCATATGCAGTTTATTATGCAATAATAATGTTTCTCCAATGGGGAATATTTTTTGTCCTTGGTGCATATTCTATAAAAAAATCTATACACATGGTTACAGATGAAACCAAAATCCAAGATCAAGATATTATTCATAGTATTTCCAAGTTTTATGTAATGTCATTAAATCTTCTGCTACTAAGTTTTCTAGATTTATTTAGAGTTTATTTTTTTGTTGAAACCTTCACTTACTTTCTTATTCTTAATTTGTTTTAAAACATTAGGAGTTGAATCCTCATTTGGAACAAATAATGATAGGATGGCAAGAAAACTCAGATGAGTGTATTATAGAAATTTAACCAACCTTATGTGGTGGACAAGTGAATTTTATTAAGAAGTATCCCATAATAGAATAAATGATTAAAAAGTACATGCTTTATCAATTAATTATTTTTTATAAATAAAAATTCTTATTATTTAATTAATAACTAATGAAACATGTATTATCAGTTGGAGCTAACTTTAGGCCCAATGTCCAAGCTTACATATTGTGTGTGCCATGCTAGAATTAGAATTGTTTTGAAGATGTTTCGTGTAATTCAAATAATTTCACAAGACTATGAGTAGTTTCATCCAACTAAAGGGATTGAGAAAGCTATATTTATTCAAATTTGGGAGGAGGTGGAGAAAATTGGGGTTCCATGTAAGATTTGGGAACTATACCATCATAAAATCCAAGAGTACAATGACCTTAACTATGGGAAATCAGATTGATTGACATCATATAAGATCCTC
The DNA here is from genome assembly GCA_000404065.3 of Pinus taeda. Taxonomy (NCBI): domain Eukaryota; kingdom Viridiplantae; phylum Streptophyta; class Pinopsida; order Pinales; family Pinaceae; genus Pinus; species Pinus taeda. The sequence goes on from APFE031456201.1 coordinate 17,746, forward strand.
ATTCGACATGGAGGAATTTTAAAGGTTTAATACCGCATTGTCGCAAGAACCCTCACTTATACCACGACAGGTGAAGGGTCATTGCATGTCATCCAATATAGATGTTTTTCCAGGTGTATCACAATCCAATCAAAACTTGCACCCCTTTTAACCTTTAAATTTTGGGTGGGTAGGAACCCACTTTCGTATAGTATTGGGGTCTGCGCTTTCAATCTGTTCATGTTAGGTATTGATATATCTAATAAAACTTTATTAATGAGGGTTATTCTATGCAGTTTTTTGAATTTTTTTTATTTTTAGCCTGTAGAAAAAACTTCCTTTTATTTTATTTTTGCTTTTCTTTTTAAATTTTTTTTCTTTTACAAAATAAAGAAGAAAAAATATGACTACAATAGACTCCTCCAATTCAATTTATTGATCTTCCTCAAGGTCAATTATCATTTCAGAAGTAATCCTTTTGCTACCAGTTTCTTTCTTTACAGGTGTTGAAATGACATTTGTATTTGTTTCTAAGGATGTTTCTGCCAACTCTTTGCCAATGATAATATTCCATGATTCCTTGTTAGCCATTTTCACTAGTTTTGGCCCACCCTGATGTTCATACTCTAACAAAGAGCGTTTCCTTGTTTTTTTTGTAATGACCTTATAAGGGTCATACTAAAATACCTCTACAGCTTCACATTCCAAACAAGTTAACATGTCTTTAATAATTTTGGCAACATTCTTGTTCTTAATTGTAAATGGACCAATCTTCCCAGGAATTTTGAAAGACAAAGGAATATTTTTATTTGCAATTGTACGTGGTCTAAATTTAACCTTTGTCTCACACATTCTAATGCAAAATTTCTCGGTGTTAGGAAAGATACAAATTTGTAGCTTTGAACCTATCACCCACCCTAGTATGAGTACTAAGCTGTGAAATTTTCTTGAACTTTGTGTCCATTCTTGGGGGGGAATCGAAAATAAAATCATACACTTTTCACATGAATTTGTTGACAAACTGGAAAAAAAACTTGTTGATTTGTTTCTTATAAATGAATGTGATAGACAAGATTTGAATTTGGAAACTAACTTATTCTTCCTCAACTAAGTCAACTGGAGGATAGGCGTAACACATTAGAGACCCAAATAGACCCAACATTTTAGAAAATGACTCCTCAATCACATCAAACAAAGCCATAGAATCCTTTGTAGGCAATACAACCCTAGCATCAGGTGAATAATTGCTCAAATGCATGAATGGATCAATCAAACCAACAATATCAATATCATGTTCATTGAAAAAGTGGTTGATGCAAAGAAATAGAAATGCCTAATATTCCAATTATGGGACCACATAACATTATCCTTCAATTCACTTCTTTTGGAGGTAAAAGAGTTGCTAATTCTGCTGCCTCTCAACAATGTCAAGCATTTTCATATCAGAACTCCATACCACAAAATAATGGCATTAATTTCCCTCAAGCAACATGCAATAATGCATTTTCATATTAGAACTATGTCCCACAACAATATATAATGAGCTCCCATCAAACAACATGCAATAATGCAGCAAATGTTGAAACTCAATGTCCACTATGTAAGCAAATTGTGGCAAAACAAAATGTTGATAAACAACCAAGGAAGCCTTTGTATTCAACAATAGTTGAAGGGAATGAAATTGTAGTCCTACCCAGTGGACAACAATTTCAATAAGAATCCAATGAGAATGTAGATGAAACTACAAGTCACAAAACAATAGAAAGAACTAGAACCTTTCATGATCAAATGGATAGAAATGCACCAATAAAAAATCCTAATTTTGCAAATGAACAAGATTTAGGAGCAATCCTTGAAGGTTGTTCAAAAAAATCAAAGTATATGTAATGAAACAATGGAAAGAACTAGTACCTTTCATGATCAAATGGATATAAATGCACCTACAAATATCCAAATTTTGTAAATGAAAAATCTTTAGGAGCAATCCCTGAAGATTGTTCAACATATCAAACTACAGTTCATGAAATAATGGAAACAACTAGTAAATTTCATGATCAAACAAACAAAAATGCACCTATAGAAAATAAAAAAATTGCAAATGGACAAGTTTTTGGAGCAATCCACTGAAGGTTTTTCAGCATATCAAAATACACATTATACCAAAAGGTCACCAGGAAACCGCTTGAGGACATCCTTATTGAGTCTTAAGAAGCACTCAAGATGGCTTAACCACAAAATATATGAGCTGAAGACGAAACTTAGGGAAGTGATAGATGGTTATCTGGGAAGTCACTTCAATATGTAGAATAAAATGGCATTGTTACTGGAATATGGCACTTCATGAGAAAAAACTATAATAAAGAGTCCAAAATTTAGGATTTTATTAAACACCTAGGTGGAGTAATTGAAAAAATCCGGTCAATTGTTATGAAAGAGATCCATAAGGATTTTATGCCTATAAGTATGCCTTTCGTATTTATTGAACCAAGCATGACCTATAAGGCTTTTGAATGTTTGAAATGGATTGAATGTCATGGTGTGTTCAAGGGAGCTAATTGTACTTCAATTTCAGATGAAATGAAAAAGTGGAGCAAAGAAGCTAAGGATATTGATATGGGTTGGGAAAGAACCAATGGTTTCACATATGGAATTAAATTGAAACACGTATATTCATATGCTTCCTTCATGATTGAGTCATATGAAAAGAGGACTGGTAGTGCAATCATTCAAGTTTCTTCCAAACTTGGTATTGATTCTCATGTGCATTATGATGAAGGAGGGCAAGTATGTGAGATATTATTTGACTTACTAGAAGATAGTGGCTTGATGTCTTCTATAAGACTTGGGAAATGGGATGGAAAGGAAGAATATAAATAGGTTTTAGTACATTTTGTTAACCTACAAATGAGGATAACTTGATGGAACAGTTAAATACACTGTCACAAGATGCTATCCTAATGGGAGATGGAAGGGTAGTGGAAGTGGATTTGTTGGAGTGCCATGATCTAGTGGTTGTATGCAGTTTATTATGCAATAATAACGTTTCTCCAATGGGGAATACTTTTTGTCCTTGGTGCATATGCTATAAAAGAATATATACACATGGTTACAGATGAAACCAAAATCCAAGATCGAGATACTATTCATAGTATTTCCACGTTTTATGCAATGTCATCAAATCTACTGCTAGTAAATTTTATAAATTTATTTAGAGTTTATTTTTTTGTTGATATCTTCACTTACTTTCTTATTCTAACTTTGTTTTAAAACATGAGGAGTTGAATCCTCATTTGGAACAAAGAATGATAGGATGGCAAGAAAACTCAAATGAGTGTATTACAAACATTTAACCAACCTTATGTGGTGAAAATTGAATGTTATCAAGAAGTATCCCATAATAGAACAAACGATAAAAATCTTTATTATTTAATTAATAACTAATGAAACATGTTCTATCAATTGTAGCTAATGAAGATGTTTCGTGAAATTCAAAGAATTGCACAAGACTATGACAATGTTCGTCCAACTAGAGGGATTGAGAAAGCTATATTTATTCAAATTTGGGAGGAGATGGAGAAAATTTGGGTTCCATGTAAGCTTGGGGAACCATACCATCATAAAATCCAAGAGTACAATGACCTTAACTATGGGAAATCAAATGGATTGACATTAGATAAGATCCTCATTCGGCATGAAGGAATTTTAAAGGTTTAATAAAACAATTTTACTTTGAATAAAAGTAAGTTTATATATCATTGAGAATATGATTCAAAATTACAATCCTTGTGTTTGCAATTATGCGTTATTATTTGTCCATTTTCCCAACCCCATATTGATATTAGCATATGTAACATTTTTATGTGGTTTTTTATTGAACAATAAATGATGATTTCATGATGGCATATGAGTGAAACTAGCTCATAGTTTCATGCAATTTTAATAGAAAAATAATTAAACAAGTATAACAAAATATTGTGTTTGAGGGTTATTGAAGGCTTGCCAAAGGAAGAAAAGTATCAAAACTTAATGAGGTTGTGGAAGTGTTATAAAGAATTCCACATGTCATGGTTACAAGGGACTAGAGGGGATGATGCAAATGTGTACGAGGTAAGGTATGTCAATTTGAATCTCTATTAAGTTCATTGTATAGTGTATTTCAGCATGGTGGTTTTGAATCATTCATGATAAAAAAATGATCGACTATCAATGCAGGATTGGATTCCTTGCCAATGAGTTGCTTTGGTTATGTTCATGTTGTTTAAGAGATGAGATGATTCTTTATATCCATACTCAAGGGGGCATGCTTTTTATATGACTAGGGTTATTCATCTGTATACCTTAGGAAGGTTAAGGAATGAAGTAATGGAGCGTAAGCACAAGGAAATGAAAATTTTGAATAGAAATAGAGGAGGGAGAGGGGTTGCTAATGAGTATAGAAACACATTTGAACATGAAAAAATGTATCTTGTAAACGAGATGTGGGCAGTATTATTCAAGCTTGTTAACAGGTCAGTGAGGTACCTTCCATAACTTCAAAGAAAGAAGATGCATGCCTTCAACCATTGGGAGCAAAATTCGTGTTGAATATGAAAAGACAAGAAAAAAACTTAATAATGAAATTGTAGCACAGTTGGCATTCATATTTCCTGATGTCACTTCTCACCAAATACAACAACTATTTAAGTCATGGGTGAAACAATTGAAGAAACCATTGATTTCTCCACCAATTGTAAGTATGTTATAATTTTAAATGGCATATAATTCTTATTTAACTTTATAATGTGAGGGCTCATGATTGTGTTTAACTATTAATATGTCCTTACAGATTAGTAATCGTCTTGTTAGATCAAGGCCAATAAGAAAATATGGTGAGGAAACTTGTTATGAATCACATCACAGATAAGTAATCATCTTGCTAGATCAAGGCTAGTAAGAAAATATGGTGAGGAAACTTGTCGTGAATCACATCGCTTTGGAAAGTGCAAGGAAAAAAATAAGGTTAAAACAAAAAATAAACAACATAAATTTCCCTCCATTGGTGAGTGTGATTTTCACTTAATCATTAAATCTGTAGATTTGTAAAAATGCTAAATTGACAGAGTGTAAATATACAACATGGTGTGTAAATTAGTAACTCTGTAAATTCGTATAATAGTAAAAAAACATAGTAAATTTGTAAAAAGAGTGTAAATCTATAAATATGCAATTTTCAGTAGGGGAATTTTGAGGTCTAAAACAGACCTCCTATGGAAATTATAAAATAATAGTGGAATAATAAAATAAGATTAGATTACATCATCAAATTTTAGAGGGAAAAAAATAAAAATTATTTTTTCAACTTATTTAGCTAAGGGTTTACTCAAATTTCAAGCAGCAACACTCGTTGGATGCAAAATTTGATTCCGCATCCAAGGAGTACCCATGTTGCATACTTCCAATGGATCCTCCTACACGAAAAATGAGAAATACATGAAAAACCTTATTGCAATCATGTTTTTCATGTATTTCTCATTTTTCGTGTAAGAGGGTCCATCGGAAGTACGCAACATGGGTACTCCTTAGATGAGGAATTAAATTTTTCATTCAACGAGTACTCCTGCTCGAAATTTGAGTAAAACCTTAGGGAGATAAGTTGAAAATACGTGTTGAAAAAGTAGTTTTATTATTTTATTAATTTTTATTAATTTTACTTTTTTACTCCAAAAATGGTGAATCTCCCCCTGCGTGGTTGACATCATCATCTTGAATCCTATTGATTCTTATAAAGTTTATTTTGGTTGCACATTTTTCTTAGGAGGCCCATTTTAGACCTCAAAATTTCCCCAATGGATATTTCTTATGTTACACATCATTGTACTTTTAGTAAAGTACATATTTTACATGCACTTTAACATGATAAATGTTGTTGATTTCAAGTAATGTGCTAGGTCAATGTAATTGTTGGGCATGGCCCCACTTGGTCCAAGTTTTGGGTAAAAGATCCTGCAAAAGAAGGAGTGGACCGCGTGGAGAAAACGAAGATATATTCATCGTGCAAAATTTTAGGGCTTTGGGGATGGGATAAAGCCCCTATTTTGTAATGGGTATCGGGTACTAGTCTTTATTTTGTGGATCCATGGTATGTGGACCATGGGTTTTATAAAGATGAAGTGTATTTAAGGAGATGTCATATTTTGTAAGCATGTAATGAAATATCATAAGTGAATTGAATCTTCATATTCGCGTATGTAGTTTGTAGTTTTGGGGAAGGCTCCGCAGCTGAGTGCACAGAGGCCTGGAAGATTCTGCAGTTGAATTTGCAAAGCACCTACTGCTGGGTGCACAGGTCGAAGATGAATTTGTACTTAAGACTTATATTAATAAAGAAGAAGTTTTGGTGAAGAAATGTATATCTTTCTGTGTTCAGGCTTTGTTGTTGTTTGTATTGTTATGTATGTTTTTCACTCAATTATGTGAAGAACTGTAAGATTATTGTTATTTGTTATATTTTATGGGTTTAATGCAATTCTATTAAATTAATCATCCACGCGAAGTTCTTATGCATGCGAATTTATATGATCAATATAGAGTAAAAGTAAACACACGACACCACTATACGGATATCCCTTCGGTTGCAGAAGTCTGATTCTGTAGCCTCTCGTAACTGCTTCAGGTGAGACTGCGATTTGCATACAGGTCATTGCCGAAAGGGCTTGTAGTTGATGGTTTTTTTTGGTGCACATCACACTCTGAACCTGAGTCAAGCCCCCTCAAACCAACAAATGGTTTCGTTGTCGGGATCAGGATCTGCTTAAAGGGATTTGATTTGGCGTCCGTCAAAGAAAGAACTCCAGGAGTGGGTCGAACACAAAGAAAGAGAATTTGCAGAAAAAGAGAATGGAAACCTATGTTTATCAAATCAAGCTTGGTTGCAGAGATATATCTTCGAACATCAATACGAGATTTGCTTTGGTTCATTCCACATTGAATTGCTTAAGTGGATATCTAAGTTAGTTGAGCATAAGACTTGTTTCAAAGGGGACTAACCTAAGGAGTGGAACCCTGATTTGATATAGTGACTCAAGAGAATCGATAAAAATATCTCAAAGACTATTGATTTCTGGATCAATAGAATTTTGGGAGGATTTATCACTGAGTTTGCGATTGACCAAATTGTGTCTTATAGTGAAGCCAAATGAAGATTCTTCAAAGGACCACGGGGTAAGTTTTTAAATTCTCTAAAGCTTTGGATTAAGATGTTATTGTGTGAAAAATAGATTCTGAAGAAGCAGTCAGATTAATGTTTGGGAAAAGAATAAATAAGTCAGAACCAGGAGCTATGTGAAGTGGAAAATGATATAGAATAGATCCAAATAATTTTATTGAGGCTGATTATAGCCCTTTGTTAGGATCTGAGATCGAAGAATAAAGAAGCAACCCAACAACCCCACAATATTCCCCCACCCATCCTCAAGGTTTGTCGAAGTCAGGAGCTGAGAAGAGTTAGGGCGTCTTTGGGATCCCCCATCCATCCACCCCCCTCACACCATCCCCCTCCCAATAATTTGCCTACACCTCCACCTCCACCTCCCCCTCCACCTAGCCCCTCGAGAAGAAGAATGGTTGATGACATTAAGCTACCTGTCTTTAGAGGACTCGAGGACCCCGACCAATTTTGGTTCGTAGTTGATGCGGTATAGACAGTGAGACAGATTAATAATGATGATGTAAAGAAGGTGCAACTCGTCACATCATTGAAGGAGAGGGTGCTGACATGGTATATGAAATACTCTGCTAGTAAGCCGAATGCTATGTTTGATGAAATTAAGAAAGCCTTGGTAGCAAAGTTCAAGAAGCCATAATCATAATCGCAGTGCATCACAGAGCTTAAAGAAATCAAATAGGCACCCACTGAATCCGTGTGGGAGTTGGATCAACAATTCAAGGTTTTTATGGGTTAAGTGAGCTTTGAGATACCCCCACAACAACATAAGGAATGGTTCATAGCCATGCTACTACCACATATTAGGTTACCATTGACGCAACAGAAGATCATGACGCAAGCTGAAGCATTGGAGATTGCGATGAAGCTTCACCGGTTGGAGATACTCACACAGGAGTACAATAGATACAAAATCAGCTAGCTACGTTGACCCTGGAATTGTAGGATCTGAAGACGGGTAAATAAGTCAGAATAGAAAGATCAGAATTATGGTGTACGAAATGCAAAGCAAAATATCATTATAAGGATCAATGCCCTGTGTTCAAAGATTATATTGCAAGTGGAGCGCCTAATCCAGTAAATCCAGGTTTGTGGTGCGATATTTGTAGGACACGAGGTCAGCATTGCTCTGAATACTGCTACCTATTACAGAAATATATACAAACCCTGAAGCATCTGTTTTTTGACTTATGTAGTTCGATAGGCCATGATGAGAAAAATTGTCGAAGTTATGACTTAATGATGGAGCGCATTGATGATAGTTATAGATTGCAAGACAAAGTGCATGCACATGAAGAGAAAGTACAGCATGTTGGTCGAGGAGGATTTCAAGGACAAGGAGGAGGAGCTGGTCGAGGACGAGGCCAAATTAATTGTTGAGATTTTCTGTTTAAACTAAAATAGGCAGAAATCTCTGTAGGTGACAACAATAAGAAATCTGTTGCTGGATTATCTCCAGGTTGTTGGGAGCAAATTAATGCATCCTAAATTTGATGTGAGAGCAGTTAGATTCTCTCTACTATAAAATAGGTTGTCATACGGATAGCTGGGAGAGAGTGTGAGAGTTTCATTGATGTAATCTCCAAATATTGATTAATATATTCCTGATGACTATGTTTGGTGGACGTAGCCCAGATTGGTTGGGTGAACCACGTTAATAGCTGTGTTCTATTTGTTTGATCTTCTGCTGTGTTAATTCTGTGTTTAATTTGTTTGCTGAGCACCTGATCCAACATATGGTATCAGAGCTTGTTGGAGGTGAGGTGCCTGAAGAAGCTGACTGGAGGCGCTGTGCGTGACTGCTGCTAGCGTATCTGTTGCTGGTGCGTGGAGACAGTCCAGGGCTGGTGCGCACTGCTGCGGAGCTGTTGCCGAGCTTAGATAAAGATCAACGACCGTATCGGTATTTTTCTATTCAGTAATTTGAAAAAAAAACTTGATGATAGGTCATATTTTGTGTGGTGCGTATTTTGTTCAAAATTGCTGGAGCGAATTTACTATAGACTGTTAACGCTGCCTCTATGGTATCGCTGCCCGTTAACAATAACGCTGCCTTTATGGTCTCGCTGCCCAACACTACCTCATAAGTAAACGTTGTTTTTTTTTTTAAGTGGGTCAACGAGTTGTGACCATTGTACCTGGCACTTATCTGTGGGTAAGGAAAATCTCTGAACAGGAACAGAACGGACCCTCTATATGTTAAAATAAAAATGGCGCAGAAAAGTGTCAAACTTCTTTAGTAGCTGGAGATGAGATAAGCGAACACATCGGAACATTTTTTTTTAACATTGGGGCGCATACAAAGTTTATCTATGAGAGGTGCATGAATATTTATAACACTGCCGAAGACCGTAGATAGTTGAAATATATTGAAGACCATACTTATTTTTTTTTTTTAAAGCCATTAAAAAGAGGAATAACGTATGTACTTTTAAAGCCATGAAACAAGAGTACGGAGTTACAAGGATATGTAATATATATTTTTTTAAATATTAAATGGCTTTAAAAAAATGTAATGGAGTTTTAATATTATTTGTTTTTTGTTTAATTTAAAGACAAAGACAGATAGGCATAGGCAATTTTTTAAATTGCTGGTTGGATATTTGGAGATTACTGTGTTTTTTTGCTGATACAAGATGGCCAAAAATCAAAGTGCCCGGTTCGAAATTGAGAAATTCAATGGCAAGAATAATTTTGAAATCTGGAAGGTGAAGATGCACGATCTGCTGGTGCAACAAGGTGTGGCGAAAGCACTGTTGGGGAAAAACAAAAGACCTGCTTCCATGACAAAGGATGAATGGGATGAGATGGATGCTAGAGCTCTAAGCGGAATTCGGTTATGTCTGGCGGATGACGTTCTGTTTAACATTGTGTCAGAGAAAACCGCTGCAGGCCTGTGGTCGAAGCTTGAAAAGCTCTACATGACGAAATCTTTGACAAACCGAATTCTCCTGAAACGGCAGCTTTACAGTTTGC
>APFE031456204.1:0-12221 GCA_000404065.3 Pinus taeda
TTTATTTCAATATTCAGTATTCATAGTTGGAACTTCAATATGGTTTAAACTTTAAAACTTTAAACATTTATTTTAATTGTACATTGTTAGTAGTTACATTGTACAGTTACAAACTTACATGTATGATGTATGATTATATGATATCATGTTTTTCGTTTTAAATTTGTTTCATACTTCAGTGATATGATTCATCGATTTATCATTTATCCTTCATCATGTAAGTGTTATATATTATATAATGATAAAGACAGTTACATTAAAAAAATTAAAATTTCAAAAATATATCATATATTTCTATATTTATAAGTTTCTAAGACCATGATTGCCCCCACGTTTCCTAAAAATTGGTGGGGAGCTTTTGCAAAGGCAACTACTATGTATCCCCACTTCCTCGCCCCCAAGTCCCGAAAACTTGGTGGAAAATTGCTCTTCACCCTAGACCAAGCCCAGACCTTCCCTCCACACCAAGTCAGCCTCAAAATTTTGACCTCTTTCCAATAATTCTGACTAGGTAGCAACTTATAGCAACTGGCAACTTCTGGAAACAGTAAAACTTGGAAGACTTTGATCTCCCAATCCAGGACACAAAGCAGAGAAAGAGAAACACCAAAAATTTGATTTTCTATCTCTCTTTAGACTTCCCCAAACTCGCATTCACTTTGGCTCTTCGACAGAAGCTTTCACACCTTTTTCCTAGATACAAGACAACTTTGCACTTCTTTCTAGCTACAAGATATTTTCGCACTTCTTCGTAGCTACAAGAGAATTCAAACTTGTGTGTGAGATTGATGCTCCAAATGAATTCGATGAGCTTCCTTTTGTATGCTTCTTGTGAGGTTGAATAGGGTCCTTAGGTTGACTTATCTTCTTTTAGGCTGACATGGTGTGGAGGTTACATAATTCATGTTGATTTAATACTTAACATTTTTACATGATTCAAAAGCCCAATAAGGGTCTCTTTAAATGTACAATGACTCTATAGACTCAGAATAAATCCTAGAAGTCCTCAATGTGGACTTTGACCTAAAACATGGTGACCCGAGCATGAAACCCATGCTTTAACAAGTCACAATATTAATAATAAAAATGATTTTCTTTATTCTTTTGACAAGTACATTACATGATGACTCAAGTACATTATTGAAGACCGAACATAGCTGCATTTTCCAACAAGAACCAATAGAATGCACATTTTTCAAGCCTCAACTTGAGTACATATAGTAAGGGAGAAGCATTAGGCATACTGTATGGTTTGGCAGGATGGAATGATTTTCTCATCCAAAACAAGGATTTGGAATCTATAGGCAGTGAATATAATCCTCATAGCAGCATCACTTTACCTATGTGGATAGAGGTGTGAAAATATTCCATAGTTGGGTTTGTAATTGTTTCTTATGATCTAAAGGTCACTTCCATGCAAACTATGGTTAGTGAGGATATCAGGAGAAGATAGATAAATATCCCAATGGAAATGTTGGTCATCAATGAGATGAGAAAAATAAAATGAGCCTATACAAATACTTGTCTTCTAGCTTTCACAAGAGAAGATATCCCTATCAATGTAGAGAAGATTGGCTCCCATAAGAAATCCAAGCCAAGTGTATACCAACAATAGATGACAAGACTAGGATATGGATTATTGGATGCCTATGATGAAAGAAAGATAAGTCTACTTTAGGAGAAAGCTTGTCTACTATAATAAGGAAAAGGATTAAAATCCAATGCTAAAAACACACAATTTCCTAACTAACTGCATAGAAACTATGCTATACAATAATTCTAAGCTAACATGCATGAAATGCTATTGTCTTAAGCATGGAAGTTCAAAACATCAAACGTCACTATTGTGCATGTAAAGGACTGAAATAAATATGTTTTCTTCTTTTTATGGAAAAACAAGTGTGAAAGTTAATCTCTTTTGGTGGTGTGGCAGGTGGCTAAGGGATTTTGATGGATGGTTGGAAGGTTTGGGAAACCCTTAGGTGACCTTGTGTGGCTTCCTTAATGTTTTCCCTCACTTCAGCCTCAAAACATGGCACTACATGAAAACCTACGGGATGTCCTAAAAACCTATAGGATTCCCTTAATTTCTACAACATACATCCGAGAGAAAAACGATGGGCGCTGAAGGTGATCGAAGGCCTAGTGAAGGTGGTTGGTGGGTGGAATGGAGTGAGAAAATTCCTAGGATTGCTAAGAACTCAAAACCAAGGTTGGGAGATGGTTGGATTTGCTCAACATGCTTGGAGAAGCTTCCATGTAAAATGATGAAACTGGTGAAGGTCTTAGTGAAGGCAAGGAATGATTATGGATGGATGAATTTGGAAGGAGTTTGCTTGCTATGAAATCTTTCTCTACTTTTGAAACACCTGCACTACATCAAACAATGGTATTTTCCAAAAAATCATGTAAACAAGAATAATTTCAATGAGCTAGAAAAACATAGTTTAATGAGCTAGTTGTCTACTTCATGCATGAGGAAAATTTGCAGAATAAGATGAAGTCATTGATTATATCTACTGTCAGATTGAGAATGGAAGAAATGGTAATTAAATCCTACATTTGCAAACTGATCAAATGCTGGTTCAAGTACAGTAAACTCTAAATCCTATGAGAAAATAGAAATTTGTCCTTTTGGGGTGGCAGAGGGGTCCTTTCCTCAAATCATGATCCCTGAAGAAAGAAGTGAGGCCAAGAAACCTATTGACATATTTTTTGTGTTCCTTTTATTCCTTCTAACCTACTGCTAAAGTAAAGCACAAATGGAAGCAAACTAATAAACAACCTAACCAAATCTACACTACATGCAACGAAATACTTCTAAGGACAATTTAACCATGAATCTACGAAACTAATATAAGCATACAGATACATGAAGAGGAGCCTTTGCTGCTAGGGTTGGGCCCTAACCCAAGAGCATCAGCCCTCTGAGTTAAATTAGTACTGGATCATGAAAAAGCTCATTCTCATTATCAAAACAGAAAATTACGTAGCAATGTCTTGCACAAGTCTAGAGCTCAAAAATAACTAGTTTTTACAACAAAAATTCCAATCCTAATGAGGCTCTAGGCCTCTTTATTTATACAAATGAAGTCTCCAACGACTTCCTTAAATCTAGGGAGTCTCATCCTCCAAACTCGAGATGAACTAACTCTTTGAATATAACTTGCTCGGATACCTTTTGATCTTCATGACTTGGTTGCTTGTACTCTGAGATAGTGTGATTGATGGAGGAATATTCAAATGAGGGAGGAGTAAATGAGGATGATTTACCTCCTACAATCTCTCTTCCTTGTTCCATTTGAGTTTCAACCTTTAATCTTGCCAAAATTCCCTGATTTTCTCTCACAAACCTGCATTTAATGTACATTAGTCCACTAGGCATAACATCTCACTTTGACTCATCTCATTAAACAAAATATAATCAAAATATGTAATAAGTTGTGAGAAGAGTTGATTTGACTGATCTAGGAGGTGAATGAAGGTGCATATAGTTATCCAATGATGAGGCTCATCACCCTAAGTAGTTAATCAAACAAAATCATAAAAAGGAAAAATTCATATGAAGAAGGGTGGAAAAATAAAGGACGAGGCACCTCATGTACCACGATTTATCCCTCCTACACGTTATAAACCCATGTGTGGACTTCCCTCTTATTAGCTACCATTGTACCCTACCATGTGACCGAGGGCTACCCCTCCTCATCCCCTACTTCATTCACCTATCTGTCACATGCCACCAACTTTTGAATGATGTACCTTGACTATATTATCCCCTTTAGAAGTAGAAAACACCTAATAGGATTATTGGTTAACCACATTTGAAGTTTAGGATACATTGAAACATCTCGAAGCCCATTATGGAAGGGGAGGCCATTATGAAGTCCCAACCTATGGTTCATGATTAGGTAAGCTCATTTACTCAATTTCTCTAATGAATTGTGGTACTCGATGGCTAGGTGACACATTGGATCTTGTGCAGGATTGCATATGGTTTCCATCTTCAGTTTGGTATCCCTATATGGGGTCCTAATCCTCGAGATGGATACATTAAGACATGTAGGGTGATTATTGAGATCCATGGGCCTCTATAACAATAGATTTCACTCCATGGATCCCCAAATCCATGTGATAATTCTCGTGGTTCACTTATTGGACGAGGAGGATGCACCTGATCCATCATCCCGAGCTAGCCCCACATCTGCACCATACACTTAGTAGATGATTCAATAGTTGCACGATGATATGGAATCACCTACACCATCATCCTAACTATTTCAAGAGATCTATATGCATATTAAATTTGTTTGAAGACTCATGAGGACACTTGTGTGCACCCACATGTCATTTGGACCAACACAAGGGGCCAAACCCTTGTCCACTACTTTTGAGGGTCTTATTCTTCATTATGGCACCCATGGATCTCATTAGGCCTCTTAGAGGGCCCTATGACATGCATAAATTATTACTTGACCTCTAGAGAGGCTTACGTTTTCATTTATGAGCTAGTTTGGTGGGCTTGTCACCAAAAGCTGAATTATTAGAACATTCTTTTATTTTTGGCGCTTGTGTAGGTCAAGGAGGCGAATTGAAACTCCTATGTTTTCTATAAATAAAAATTATATGAGGCCATTTTCTCATCATGACTTTGGTTTGGATCTCTTATCTTTCTTGAGATTTTTCACACTTTTTCTAGAGGATGAATTGGAGCTTTATGGATGAGTTTTGATGTGTGGATATTGGTCTATATTATTTTGGAGATTCTCTCTTGTCAGTTGTGGATGGTTGGATATACTCCATTACATGTAAGTACATGATTTTTAATGTGATTCTTGTTTAATTTTTTCATATACATTGGAATGGGATTTTCATTTTCTAGGCCTAATTGCTTCTTGCATTTACTACTTAAAATTGTGGAATTTGTCTCTATTATAGCGTATCTCAATGTATAAGCCATGTAATATGAGAAAATAATCCTAGGGGTAATCTTATCAAATAATTTGACCTTTATAAGTCATTCTTTTTTCACAACGATGTATAAAAGTTGCAAGGTTGCTTATTCTTGACCTAGAGAGCTAGTGAAGTGATATTGAGGCCTCCTTGACTCAGAACCAAGAAATCCTACTCATATTCATCATACAATCCATTCTCCAAAATATTAAGGAACTGATCTACCAAGGGTGGTCACTAAAAATCATATTCTTTCACCTCTTTCTAGGTCTAGCCAAGTTGGGGTACCTAGGGCATCAATTCTCCCAGAAGTTCAATTTCTTCTAGGGTGTGATGTTTAGGTTGGACCAACCTTTTAGAGTAGGGAGGTATATTGGATTTAGGGGTACTATATTCCTTCTTTTCTTCAATATATTTAGGTGGAGAAGGTGAGTGAGCATCTGGAAGTACCTTCCTAGACCTAAGGTTGATCGCTTGGATTTCCATAACATAAGTAGGATAAGATGTTTCCCCACTATAAACAAGTCATTAGGGGAATTTTGAGGTCTAAAATGGGCCTCATAAGAAAAATGTACAACAAAAATAATTTTTATAATAACCAATAGGATTCAAGATGATGGTGTCAACCATGGGGGATGATTCACCATTTTTGTAGTAAAAAAGTTAAAAGATTAAAAATAATAAAATAATAAAACTACTTTTTCAACTCATATTTTCAACTTATCTCTCTAAGGTTTTACTCAAGTTTCGAGCGGGAGGACTCGTTGGATACAAGATTTAATTCCTCATCCAAGAGTACCCATGTTGCATACTTTTTATGGACCATACTACATGAAAAATGAGAAATACATGAAAAAACGTGATTGCAATCATGTTTTTCATGTATTTCTCATTTTTCATGTAGGAGGGTCCATTGAAAGTATGAAACATGGGTACTCCTTGGATGAGGAATCAAATTCTACATCGAACAATTGTTTCCGCTCGAAATTTGAGTAAAACCATAGGGAGATAAGTTGAAAATACGAGTTAAAAAATAGTTTTCTCTTTTCTCCCTCTAAACGTTGATGATGCAATTTAATCTTATTTTATTATTTCCACTATTATTTTATAATTTCCTTAGGAGGCCCATTTTCGACCTCAAAATTCCCCTAATGTGTAACTGCTTATTTGCAGGTTTAAATTGGGTTGGGTTGGCATCTGAGGTTTCTTAGGTGGGTTATTGTTGGGTAGATGTGGTTGGGGTGGAGGAGGAGGCAACAAGGCAAGAGATTAGGTTTCCTAAGGCTTCCATCCTTATGAAGGGATGCCCCATTGAGGAGGTTGAGGTTGGTATGGATGGAAGGGTAGATTGAGAGGCTTCAGAGGACACTGAGGAGAGTAAGACTAAGGAGAAAGCATGGATTAAGATGAGTGGAATGGAGGATACCAAGGCTGGAAGGGTGGATTATGGTTTTGATTGAAAGAAGGATAATGTGCACCATGCATGCCTTGTTGGTATGGTGAAGGGCCTTGTGGTTTGGAGTATCTTTGAGAATCCCAAGGGATATGATGATGAAATCACTCAGGAATTTGCAGTGGCCCTCCAATCTCAAAGGGAAGATAGAGCCACTACCATTATGATGGGGATTGTCATACATTTAAATAAAATAATCATTAGCAAGGTGACCACACTACCTCAAGGGGTCAGATGGCGAAAGGAGGATAAAACAAAATCCATCCCAACTAAAAAGAACTTCTTCCTCCCTGAAGAGAGACCAATTAAAGCTAAAAATGGAGTTAGAAGAAACATCCTACCATATCCATGGGATGAAGCTTCCCTTTACATCCTAAAATACATTTCATGTGAAGGTAGACTGAGTGTTTTGTATACATATGACTTTAGGCTACTCTATGAGTTGATATTTCAAACAGGATTGCCCATCTCAAATAGAATTAGTATTCCCCACTTCCTTTTTCAATCCATTGTGGGGATGAGCTAAAGGATGAGAGAAGGGAAACCACAGTACATAGCCCATCATGGGATAACCAAAATAATTGTCATGGATGCTTTATAACATATCCAACGTCTTATATCATGGATTGACTCTATTTACATGGATAGAAAATCCTTTTTTAATCTCAAGACAAAATCCTAGTTTGAGTTTGAAGAAGAAACTAAGAATGATGAAGAAGAGGAAGGATAGGGTGATGAAAAGAAAGAAGAGGTTGAAGTAGAGGAAGTAGTATTAAAATAAAATTCATAAGATGAAATCAAATAGGAGGAAAGAGAAGAACAAGGAGCCTCTAAGAACATTGCAGGGACCTCTAGAACTCAAAAAAGGAGGAGAAAATAATAGTAGGCCAATGTTTCAAAAGGAAACACTGAGGAAGAAGTGGTTTCCACCTTGGAAACTCCAAGCACCCCAGTTAATCCTATAGTAACACAACCAAAAGTTGTGTACTTTAGGAAGTGAAAGAGAGCTAGAATTCACCAAGGAAAATATCAACCTCCTTCAGCACTCCCAATCACAATTGAAGAATCTGTCAACCACTAAGAATAGGAGTGAGAACAAGGAAAGGAGAAAATTGAAGAAGTCACCTCCCTCAAGGCCAAGGCTTGCTACATTTGTGCCTAGGTAGTGATGCTTACCCTAAGAAAGCTCATAAACCAGTGAAAGGTTGCATCCTTGAGGGTAGAAGGAATTTTTTTTAGCTTTTGTTCATCAAAAGTATAATCATAGTTTCTAAAAACCACATCAAAATCAAGCATAAATGTATCAGGGTCTTCAAAGGCTAAGAAATGGAAGTGTAGGAGAGAAGTGGGGCTTATGTTTTTCATTTTGGCTTTCCCAATGGTTTCTAGGTTAAGAAAGAGCTTAGTCTTGATGTTCTCAGCCATGCTTTGTGTTTTTATTTTTTTATTTTTTATTTTGTTTAAGGAAAGAAAAATTGATGCAAAGAGGGAGAAAAGTATAAAATAATTATTTATAAGTAGAAACAACACCTACTTGGACACCTCCCACTTAATGGTGCCAAAAAGTGATGAGCTCTAGTATTACAACAAAGTTGTTGCAACTCCCAGGGCTACCAACTTTAATTTATCAATCCAAGGTCATACAAACTTAAGAAGTGGAAACAATGTATGTGCAATAGGTGTTGTAGTTCTACCTAAGTTAGTGCAAGAGACTAAAGTACTCTAAGCTTGAAGAAAGAGAAAGAACAACTAATCCTAATTGAAGAAAATAAAACCTACTTAATTTTGCAGAAAAGAAACCGAATTACTTTTGCAAAAATAAATCCTAATTACTTTTTCAGAAAGGAAACCTAATTACTTTTTCATAAAAGAAAAGTTATTCTTGCACAAGGAACAATGCACATTTTACGCAAGGAAAAATGCACATATTTCACAAGGAATAATGCACATCTACAAGTAGGCCATCTTGCACAAGGAACAATGCACATAATGTCCTTGAACAACCAAGAAATGTGATTTTGGTGAATAATGTTTTCGAAGAGTTGTGAGGTGAAAATAAAGGATATAATGGTAGGGAGAGGTGTGTGAATGACAATTGTAACCCCACAAACAAATAGTAGTACTTTCACAACAAAAAATTTATTGTTTGAAACTTAAAAATAGTGCTAAACTAATAATCAAATTGTAGAAAATGGAAATAACCAAGAAAGGATGAGTTGAGTTTTACTAAAGAGAAATCTAACTTGTAGTATTCCCAAGACCTATTTCAATAAGAGATTATGCTTCCGAGGCTTAAGAAATACTGCTAAATCAGTAACTATATGTGTAGAAAATAGAGTATGTAAAAGAAGAAAAATAAAAAACATAAATACTACAAAAGAAAACAACCATATATTTTTTTGCTTACCAATACTATATATCTCCAACTATGCATCCCAGAAGAGAAGTGACACTAGCAATTTTCATATACAAATATACTAGGAAATATGATGATACACAATGGTTAACTAAGAATAAATGCACCTTGCTTGATGTTTTTTGCGTGAAGTTAATCCACCATCCATGGGAAATAAGAAGCTTTTGTTGTGTTGTTTTTACTAATCACCATTTCAATTCTGAATTGTGCTTCAATCTTAGATTCCCGGGTAGCATTGAGTAAACATTTTGGATTGATGTGTTTTTGGCTTTATACCCTTCTTTGGGAGCGTTAATTTGGACAGGTGCTTGTTATCGACTTTCCACTGATCCTCTTCATTATATTCTAAATTATCATAACTCATGAAAATATTTAATTTTCCATTCAAATTATATATATATATATATTCCAATCGGTTCTCGATTTAACTATTTTTTAAATGGCACTTAACGTGAAGCATATGTAATCTTATTTTCATGCATCATTTATTTAGCAGTCCGATGCTTCACATTAGGGAAGATGCTAGCACTTAAAAAGTGCAAAATATTACAAAACAACTTACGAAAGTATCATATCATTTCTGAAAGTAGTTGCCTTTAGTGAGACTTTTTGGAGGTTTTTTCGGTGGGTTTTTCAGGCCAAATTTCTCTAAAATCTGGCAGCAATTTATTGAAATCGCAAGTTTGATAGGTAATTTCTGCACAATCAAAGCATCCAAGAGGTTTTTCAAGGTGCTGAATCCAAATATGCAGTTAAAAAACCATTTTAAATAATACAAGTCAAGATTTAACCTCAATTTTTTTCGCCTAATTCCATCACTGGAATCTCCAAAAAGTTGCACTAAAGACAACTCCTTTTTGAAATCTCCAAAAAAAAAAAAAGAAAATATTTTTAAATGAAATTTTAGATCATTTAAATGATCACACAACGTGCAACATCTTCTGATGGATATTCTAATTATAAGGAACAAAATAATTTCTAGAATCGGTTGATCATCTAAAACTAAATTACCATATAAATATTATAGAAACACTACAAAATTTTAAAATGAAAATTTAAGAAAAACGGCTTGATGGGGAACTGTGGTTTTCCTCTTGCAAAGAGACCTAGTTCAACTCATCTCTGCACAAGGTTTTAATTCAATATAAGAAAGAAATTAGTAGTTGGGGTTCAAACTGTCAAGTATTAATCATGAACAATTCCGCTCACTATTCAAATAGCGCTAATCACTGTATGACACTAAGTTAGTGTCAGTGGATAATAAAGTCATTCGGCACAGTTATTGCTCTTTTCTGGCTGAAAACATCTATAAATGGTAGTGTTTAGTAATGAAAGAGATATGTTCTGAGTGCAATTCTGTTCTTTGATATGGTATCAAAGCCGTTGGTGGTAGCTTTGTGGTAGCCGTGTGTGAGGCCACTTATGAAGCTGAGTGTTTTGCAGAGAGCGTGAGCTGTGGGAAAGCACCTAGCCGTTGGTGGTAGCTTTGTGGTAGCCGTGTGTGAGGCCACTTATGAAGCTGAGTGTTTTGCAGAGAGCGTGAGCTGTGGGAAAGCACCTTAGTGAAAAATCTCTTATGGTGTGCCACTATGTTGTGAGACAAAGTGAAGGAATTATTCTGTGAGAGTCGAGTGTTAACTGAGTGGAGTGAGAGATGTGTTAGCTTTGCAAGGGTATTGAATTGCTGCAAAGGGTCTTGTTAATACGATGGAGTTTTGTGCTTCCAAGTGCCTGCTAATCGGATGGAGTTTTTCTACTTGGGTGAAAGATGCAACTAGATGTGCGAGTGTCAGGCTTGCTGTTTTGCAAATATCATACTCGTTGTCCTATGTCATTTACAAATTCCAAATACATTAGAGGTGCATCCAACCAACTAATGCATTGA
Organism: Pinus taeda; assembly: GCA_000404065.3. Classification (NCBI taxonomy): domain Eukaryota; kingdom Viridiplantae; phylum Streptophyta; class Pinopsida; order Pinales; family Pinaceae; genus Pinus; species Pinus taeda. Next base: position 10,705 of record APFE031456204.1, read on the forward strand.
AGCAAATAATTTTCATGTTGCTTGAAAATCGTGGAAGTAGTTTGAGTTAAAAGGTTTCAGCCCTCGTTTACCTATTTTAAAACAAAGCAAATCAAAGTTTGGTTTGTTTTTTTGTTGGGAGACATAAGTTTTTAAAAAGATTTGCTTTATTTTAAGTGTTGAGACTAAATTTAAAAAGGGGTGTTTGTTTTTAATGAGAATATTATCCTGAGTGATAAGGTTTTTTAGTATTTTTTTATTTAAAGTGGTGAAAGGTAAAAAAAATGTCTGTGGAAATTTTTAATAGTGAAAAGGAATTAGTAAATATTTTTATACTGCATGTGTAGTGAAAGCTTTCTGGGATTTGGTGAATTTGGGTGCATTTGGATTTAGATTTACTAGCATTTTATTGATTGGAGAAAGTTTTTTTTTCCATCATGTCAAATTTGTTGGCTAATACTTATTTGAATGATTCCACCAAACTTGATCGAGGTAATTATGTGAATTGGAAATTCAAGTTGCTGACTACTTTAGCACGTTATAATTTGTGGTCCATTTTGAGTGGGGATGAGCCCAAACCCACTGTTGCAGATTCTATTCCAAATTGGGAGAGAAGGGAGTTGAAATCAAAGGTGTTGCTACGTATGCCTGTAAAGGACAACATTATTCCTCACACCAGAGATTGCAAGACATCAAAAGAAACATGGGATATGTTGAAGGGTTTGTATGAAACAACAAATACAAACTGGATCTTGTTTTTGAAGACTAAGCTTTTATCTCTAAAAATGGAAGCAAATGAAAATATAAGCAATTTCATGTATCGTGTCAAATATTTAAGTGATAAGTTAGGAGATATTGGTGAAAATGTGTCTAGTACTGACTTAGTCGCCATCACATTAAATGGCTTAGTGCAAGATCATCATATTTTTGTTTCAAGTCTTTCAACTAGAGAGAAGCCCCCTACATTTGGTGAATTGATAGGAATTCTTCTACAAGAGGAGGAGAAGATGAAGAGCTTTAAGTTGGGCTCTAGTAGTTCAAATTTGGCATTAGCCAAGGGAAAGCATCCATATAGAGGCAAGCCATGGGACAAGAACAAAGGAGGAAAGTTTCAAGCAAAAAAAAAAAGGTATGACACAGTCTAAATTTCCAATCCATGATAAGAGAAATGATGATTGTTTTTATTATGGAAAACCTAGGCATCATTTTGAAGGTTGCTATCAAAAGAAATATAATGAGTATAGGTAAAGAAATAGAAGGTGTTAGGGTCCCACCCTAACCCCCTTATCTATGTAATGGGACCACGTCATAGTTAAGAGTCAATAAAGCCCATATTAATAATTGTAAGTGGTTAATTCGTAATTAATAAAGGAACCACAGTTAGTTGCAAATGGGCCGACGGTATTAGTAATAAACGGTATTGACCTGTGGTATTACTTGTAGGAGTCATATATATAGGATAGTAACTCCCTGTGAGGAGCATCGTGTCTTATCTTTGTAATCGAGCTCTGCTCTATTGGAGGTTGCCCCCTCGAAGA
>APFE031456208.1:0-25804 GCA_000404065.3 Pinus taeda
TTGCTCTTTTTTCTTCCAATTGTTGTGGTGTCAACCTTATAGGTTGTGGAAGACTAGCAGCAACAAAACTTCCGTCTTTATAGTTGTGAGTGGTATGCTTCCTGGTTGCCATAATTTTTGCTTTCCATTTTTCTTGCTAACCTGAATGCCTTCTCTAATGAATCAGGTTCCCAAAGGCGAACATCATGTTGGATATTATCCTTTAAAGACCTTATGAACACATCAATCCTATGCTCGTCTACAATATCTTTTACCCTTATGTTCAATTTTTGGAACTCCTCAATTTGCTCCATTATTGAACCCTTTTGTTTGAGACTTATCAATTGGCTAAAAAAAGTGTTGCTTTTTGTATCCTCATAATGTGCTATCAATTCTTCCGTAAAAATTTCCCAAGTGATAATTGTTTACGAGAGCAAAGCCATTGATACCATACAAACTGATTTGGTTCCAAATATAAAGTTGTAATACGTACCTTTTGTGTGTTTTGCACATTATTGAGATCGAAAAATTGCTCCCTCTGTAATATCCATGTTGCGGGATCCTTGGCCATCAAACTTCCTCATATCGATTTTTGGAATATGGTGGATCTTTGATCCCACATTAGAGTCTATGAAATCACGATTCACATTTAATTTTTTCACATCATGAGTTTCCTTTACAACCTTTTCACCATTAGTAAGTATTTCTTGTAGAAAATTTGTCAAATCTGTCTTCAAATCTGCCATGTCTGCCTTCAAGTCTGTCTTCAAATCTGCCATGTCTCTCTTCAAATCTGCCTTCAAATCTATCTTAAAATCATTCATCTTAGCTTCCATGCCCTTTATCTTAGATTCCACGTCATTTATCTTAGCTTCTGTTAGCTTTTGTGACCGTGACATTTGTTGCACTTGTTCCTTTTTTCACTTTATAGGAGCTCAATATTGCCTCTAACGTATCTCTGTACTTTTGGCTCATCTAGTTCTGGAATTGCAACCTGCAGTAGCCCTCTATGTTTTCTTTCCAATGCCACCAATCTGATCCAAATTGGATTCTCCAAGGAAGAGTTATGCAAAATCTCCCATAGTGACCTGATTATAGACTAGTTCAGTAGAGTGAACTTGTACGGCATGTCACGAGTCATTGTTTTGACCTTTGGCTCTAAAAGATATATACAAGAAACTACAGTCCGTCCTCTTTCTATACCTTCTGACAGAATTTCAATTCGATGCCTAGAGAGAAAGTTATGACAATTTTCCCCAGGTCACCTGTTTGGAATGTAATTCAGGAGTCTACAAAAAGACCAACTTCCTCAGATCATATCTCCGCAAATGTAGTGCAAAAATCTCTGAAACTCAGATCCAAGATTTAGCGCACTTTCTTCTCAAATGGGTTTTTTTTAGCTTCTGAAACGTTGCAGAAAAATGTTATAGCTAAAATGCCAAGATGACCTGTTTGGAGCAACGAAACCCTAGAATCCAAAGCTCTAATACCAAATGTTATGAAACCAGCTCAAGAAAAGATAGAAAAGATAGATCAATGCCTAAGAATTTAGCCTCTTCTAGGGGGAAACCTCCTTTACATTACATAAATGAACAATTGTTGGATGATTCAAATGACAAAACCTCCTTTCTATATATAGGAGTCTAAGGAGTCACAATATAACCCCAGCCGACATAACAATAATAATATAAAGCCACAAAAATAACAATAGAGGGATCCTATGGGGCACAGTAATAACAATATGGGAATAATAGGGAAACAACAATATTAATAAGGGATGCAACTACAATATTAATGGGGTAATCACTAGTGTTATAGGGACGCAACATTATTTCTTTAAGTTGTGTCATATAATTAGGGAAAAATATAAGTTTGTAGTAATTTCCATTCAAAATGACACATATTATCATAGGATACAATTATCTATATCTACCACTACATCAGTTACATGGACACACCATGCTAGCGTCTTGAAGAGGTCAATAAAATATTTTCTATGCCTTACAGGGATCTCTTGGACTCGACAATTTTCCACATTATCACTTTTATCCCTCCACTAGATGCCATTTCCTACACCATTCTCTCTTTGGCGTCGACAACCCTAATCCTCACTCTAAACTATAGATCCACACTAGATATAAATAGATGTATGTTGATCTAGCTTATTCTCATGAAAATATGGCCCTTATCATTTCATATTGGTTATCAAACCAGATTGTATCCATAAATTCTTTTCCCACAACTTTCCTTTCTGCTTACTCTTTCTCAATTAGATCCATTTTTCCTGTAGCAACCTTTGATTAATTCCATGGTCTGGGATTTTTTCACTACAATTACTCCAACCCATTCCTTAATCTACTACAAGCAACAATGGTCACACAATGTAGAATAAATCACAAAACATGAACAACACTAAGATATTTATCCTAAGAAAACCCCAACTTCAGGAAAGAATCGGCTAATGGAAGGCCATTATTCCTTGGCCAAAAACCTAGCAAAGCTATCTAGGGAGCCCACACTTGCTCAAACCTTGGGTCCTTACAATGGTCAAGGAAGCCAACACTTTCTCAACCCTAGGCACCATATAATGGAGACTAATAAGCTTATTTAAATAGGATTATTTCCAACCAAATACAACTAACATAATATCATGGGCCACAAAACTATGTCCCCAAAGCCACTAGTTGTACACTATTATTTTTGAGTGAAGGTTAAGCCTAAACTACTAGCCATAAACTATTATTTCCAAGTTAAGTTTAATAAAAACAGATAGTGCTTCCAGTATAAATAACAGAGTAAGAATAATATTTACATAAACTCTATCATCACATTCATCACTGGAACTTAATGGATTATGAATATAGTAAGAGATATAAAAATAGTGATCACATAAAAACAAGCTCATGATAACAATACACGTCAATATAACGATTCAACATTTGCAAAGATGAAGAAAACACACACACACACACATATATAGAAATTGAATATAGAATATAAGAGAAGTAACTGTAAAAATGAGGTTCATACTTGATATTATGACTTTCTTTTAATTTTAATTAGGGAAGCCATATAAATTAAATGGCTGGTAAATACCGATATGCATGAGAATACACATTTCATGATATAGATTACTTCATGATAAATATCTCACTTGAGGTGCAAACCTTTTTTAGCGTGTAGATCCAGAGTTATAGATTTAAAATGGTTTAATTATTAATTTTTAAATATGCCACATTAGAGAAGAATACAATGGGAAAAAGGCATGCATTAAGAGTACCATGGGAAAAATACTTGTACTAGCGAATTTTGTGTTCTTTTATTTTATTTTATTTTCCTTCTAAATTTTATTTTATTTGTAGGGATCCTCTCTGTCCCATTACACACACACACACATATATATAAAGAAAACATGTAACAAGAATTTTAAATATGATGTTTTGCCTTGATTTTACCATGTTACAATACTATGGTTTAAGCCCAAAAACCATAATTCATTTCATATGAAACTTGTTCATATTGCATTTTTCTTTAATTAATCAATTTAATTAAAATGAAAAATCAAAGAATAACTAACTTGGCATAAATCCAAACCTTTGATTTGTCAATACTACCTAAACTATTCCAGAATATTCTATGAAGGTTGAGTACCTAAAGTCCACATAAAAGATATTATAGTTAAATTAAAAATTACTGAAGTAGTATTCCAAAAAAGACATGTCCATTGTCGCAATTATGAAGAAATAAGAGATATTTCATTTTCGTATAGTCTGATTGATAGTTCATATTCACATAGTCTAACTAATAGAAAAAGAAATCTTGTCAATTTTCTTTAAAATTTGGTAAATATCTTTTATAATAACAAGTTTAAGTTGTTTAATCTTAAAGATTTAAATCATAAATTTAATTTTTTCAATCTGTAAAGATGAGGGCTCTTAAGTGTATTGAATCCATTTATGAATTTAGAAGTTAGTTTTAAACAATAAGAAATGATAAGCTTATTAAAAATTGTATTGTTGCATTCTCACCAAAAAGCCATGTCATCTATTAGTTAGACTATTAATTTGATATTTTTGGATGTTATAAAATATTTCCACTTTTAATAAAGTAATTTTTTAAAATATGAGTTAATTAGGTAATTGACTATTTTTATTTAAAATAAACAAAAGATTGATCATTTTTCTATAAAATTTTGAAATACTTTTAATTAATTAAGCTTTTCCTTTTTTTATAAAGTAAGTGAACAAATAGGTGTTCATAATTAAAAACAATATTTTGTTAAATGCATTAGTTACAAAGACTTAGAAGTGTTTACTTTGGAACAATATTTTCTTAATTTCAATTTATTTATCAATTAGCACAACCATATAAATTAAATGACTAGTAATACGTTATAAGGATCAATTCATATTAAGCATCAAAACACTTATCCTCATTTTACCATGAAGATTGTTATTACGCAAATATGTTATTTTTAAAATATCATGGATTATGAATACCACATGAAAAAAACTTTAATTGGATTCATGTGACACTAGTTCATATGATATATTTTTTTTTCAATTTAAATAACAGGGAAAGAGAAAAACTACTTTGGAAGTATATCCCAATATTCCATTTGTGTATAATACATTGAATATTATAGAAAAGTTAGTGAGGTTTAAATCCTTGTGATCCATCTAATAATTATTCATAATTAAGTTACAATTCTGTAAGTCGTATTCCAAAATAGACAAATCTATGGGCATAATAATTATTAGATGGATGATAGGGATTTAACCTTCACAAAATATTATAGAATATTACTAATAGTAGTAGGTAATTAAAATTTGAGTTTTATATGTAATGTTAGTTATGTCCTTTCTACCTTTTGAATTATATTAAATAACCTAAGGAAATAAATATCATATAAGGAAGCATTACATGAAACGTGTTCATGATTTTTTTGAGCATATCATATTGTTAGATCATCACACTGTAATAAATTCTATTTATATATTAAAAATCTCCTTATTATTAAAATGAAGACAATTTTCATACTTAATAAGTCATTATATGTTTTTTAAATGTGTACATATTAATCTTATATACTAATTATTTCTATAACTAACAAGGAAGCATAGCTAACATTTTGTGTAGCTTAGGTTAATTATTGGAATTTGAAATGTATGAACCAATTGTCATATTTCAATAAGGGCTACATTGTGGATACTTTAGATTTGTTTAAATAGAGTTAAATTAGATTAAAAAACAAAACTTAGTTAAATTAGAGTAAAAGACAAAACCTTCATTGTGGTTATTGAGAGAGATGTAACCATAATAATAGGAAAAATATAAGTTGTTGTAGGTAAAACCCAACACCCCCATTTTTTACTTATTTATTTCAAATAATGGGGACCCTTTTCATAAAATTTGGGCTAAAACACCTTTTGATATTTTCTTTTGGTTAAGTGCCCTACAAATTTGTCACTTTTTTTTTGTCATAAAATTTCTATTTTTTTTTTTGTAAGCTAAGGAGGGACCATTCTTTTTCCATTACTTCGAATTGAAACCAGTGCATTTTCATGGTGGCCTCAACCAGCCCCGAAGGGAAACCAGGTCTGTTGGCCACCTTAAGTTTTTGATAGCCATCCAAAAACAAAAAATACTAATTCTTCTTGTCCAGGCTATGTAAACTAAACATTCAAAAGATTACTACTGCTTCTTGTTTGCATTATAAACCGAAACTAGACACAAAAACTATCCACCAACATTCAAAAACTACAGAGAGCATATACATATCTTCATATATTAACCCGCCATGGTTTCTTGCTGATCGTCTTCTTTCTTTATACCCAGGTTGATCTTCTTTATCTGTTGTTGTATCTCTTCCAGTTTTTTGTCCTGCATTATCAGGGTGATCTGAATGTTCTGCATTTCTTTCTTCAAATTAGGAATTCCCTGGGATAATTCAGCCTTCTCCATGGCAACCTATTCCATAGCCTTATCTAACATCCTTTTCATAACCCAGTATACATGCAAGGCTTGTTTATCCAGAGTCATGCGTCCTCTAGTATTCCCTGGATCCGGTAGCAGGTATTCCCAATCTTCCATTTCTGATCCTGATTGACCCTGGGTCGCTTCTTCCTCCAGTTGTTGTATTATTCTTCTGATGTCCTCATTAGTGTTTTCACAGTAGGCTTGCTCTGCAAACTGTATCTTCTTCTTCAATGTTTTTCTATATTTTCTTGCTGGTCATGGTTCGTGCTCCTCCCGTTTCCCTTCCGACCATCCTCTTCCTCTACTGCATCGGCCTCATCCCCATCCTCCACTTCCTCTATTCCTGTGATTTCCTCTGCCTCCCAGACCTTTCATACCCGAGGTGCTCCCGAGGTCGCCTCCCTCTTCTCGCCCTTTGCTTCGCCTATCTCCATACTTCTTTTCTTCCTGTGGTTTGTCCTTTGTTAACCCCTCGTCCTCCCATACCCTCTTTCTTGGTTGCTAAGATCTGTCCCGATTGGGATCAAACATTTCCACTTCATCCTTAGTATCGTCCTGAACTATCTGATACTGCTCTGCATTTTCTCCAGCCTCGATTCCTTTCCCTTTTTTTCTGGGCTTCTCTGACCTCTAGTCTCCTCATCCCCTTCGATTCTCATTCTCCTTCTCGTTTCCATTCGATTCCTCCTTTTGGCTCTGCCTCGTTGTTCTCTCTGCCTCCTCTGTCTTTTTGTGAACCTAACTAGTGTTTTCGCCACCCTGTCTCTTCGCAAATTCTTTGCAGTTTCATTTGACGACCGCCTTCCTTTGTCTTGCCTTCCTCCTTTATGATATCTCTTCTGTCATTTCTCCTCATTTCTCTTCTCCCGAATCTCCTGGCTCCTTCCGTTTTCATGATCACCCACCTCCTTTCGTCCTTCTTCTGTGCCATCGTACCCACATCCAATCTCTACAGCATTACCTCCACCAACTTCATCCTTCATTACTTCATTGTCGTTCCCCCTCGGAATGTTATCCTTTTTGTTGATCTCTCTGTCCATCTTCATCATTACCCAAATTCATTTTACCTTGTCATCATCCCTTACCTGATTTGTATTAATTTCCCTGATCGCCACCATTATCACCCCGATCGGGGGATCAAATTTCTATTTTGATTGCTTCATTCAGATTGAATTCTTGCTAGTTTTCCATCAATAAGTTTTTCATCTCATTTGGTTACACGGTTTGAAAATGTTGTTCATCTGAAGTTTGATAATTTTTAACCCATTACCACATGGGTTAAAAAATGTATAAAATGTATATTATATTATTTTTTGTAATTAAATTAGTAATTCATTGTAAATATTAATCCCTATGTATTTTTTACTAATTTCTTCATTTTCCACTAACAGTACTTCAAAATCGCCCATCCAAGTTGTAGAACAATTAAAATAATGGATTTTCAAGATCTCGGTAATTTATTCCAATTCCTACTTTTAAAATAAATCACGATGCTCGAAATATCAAAATTTCAAAGTGGTTGCGTCTCATTTTGTAGAATTTTTAATTCCACTCCAAGTGGACCCCACTTCACCTCACCTCCTCCCTTCCAATATAAATCTTCCGAAATTTAAAAATTTGAAAATAATTCATTCGAAATTTAAAACTTTCTTATCTATATAATATCGATGTCTCTGGTTTTGTGCACGTTTAAAAAATTCTGATATTAATCATCCACCGACCATGGATATTTGGTTTTAGGCAATGAATACTTTTTACAACATATGGTTTCACTTCACCTCCTTATGCTTCTCGCTCCTCCGTCATGGTGACGTCCCTTATACCTCCCTGTAATCTCCACCTCACATGCATGCACTCCTCCTATTTCGTATTGCTTGAGCCACATGTCTTTTAAAGATTTTTGTTTTAATGGTTAATTAACTTCTAAATTCATTTTAATTTTCAAATTATTTTTTTAATTATATATATTAGTTTATAATTAATTAAGATTAATATGTAATCAAAATAAATTAATACTAATTAAGAAATAATTGTAATTTAATATAGGATTAGATTTTAATTAAAAATTTCTCATTTTTGACCTAGGCAATAAATTTTTTAGAATTTTGGCAGTTTTGATTCTTTAACTTAGGAAGCTCATAAGTTGAGTTTTACTTGGCCAATTGAGGTCCATGATGGCTTGTTGAATAGATAAAATCATGCAGAATATTTTTGAAGTGGTTTCCTAACAAGATTTGATCATTTAATAAGTCTAGAATTTATCATAAAATGAAACTTTGAATTTTTAAACAAAACTAATTTTCTGAGTTTAATTTTTTAGCATTTTCATTTGCTCATAACCTCTGTGGAATACAGATACATTCAACTATGTTCTTCTTCACCAATTAGATATGTACAAGGATCAATAGAAAGCTCATATCTACTTTTATTTATTTATTTATTTAAGTGTGGATTGGAGTTATTTTGTGCTCCAAAATTATTATTTAGATTTTAATTTGCATTTTAATTGGTTTTGGTAGGAAAACAGTTGAAGAGATGAGGAAAAGAAGATTTCAATCAATGAGATTACCCCAACAATAGAAGGAAAGGAATTTTGACCAATGAAAATTGTTGGAGTGTAATTACTTGTCAACCATTCTCTTATTTTGAAATCATTGTAAATTATAAATAATTGTTTGTAGGTGAGAGGGGATTCTCTTCTTTGAAATTCTAGAATTTTTAAAAGAACTATTGTAATGAGGATTTATCATTGTTGACGAGAGGAGAGAAAAATATTAGATCTAGGGGATAGTTGAGTATTTTTCATTTATATTCTCAGCTATGTATGGACATCAAAGCTTTCACTATTGCAACACTTCATTTAATAGTAGAATTTCAAACGTCATAAAGGATTGTTGGAGATCAGAGCAAGAGAAATTGTTTCAATAAATTAGTATGTAAAAAAGTATTATTTTTATATTGATTTCTTTTTATAATGGTGGAAATATGTCACTTTATTCATATTCATACATTATTGTCAATGTGAGTAATTTGCCTCAATAATCTGTTATTATTTATCTCTGCTCTTGTGGGTTGAACTCTGATTTATGAGTAACTATTTACTCAGAACTCAGTCTTTTAATTCTGATTTAACAAACAATAATATTTTGTGAACTATTTCCTTATATTATTGTTTAATCATTTGAGTTACTGATTTAATAATCATCATCATTTTGTGAACTACATCCTAAATGTTGTTGATTAACTATTCCTGTTAATAGATCTATGAACATAATGTGTTTTGTTATTCGTAATATCAACTAATTGAACTACTTCATTAGATTGATATTCATTATGAGACAAACATATTTAAATATCAATCATTTAAATACTTTTCTCTCGGTTGGGTTAGATCTACATCTTCCTAATCAAGATAGTCTTAGGATATTTTTACTTTTGCTTGCATTCTAGGATTAATTAGAATTTAGATTTAATTCTACATTTCTAACAATCCTCTTATTAAAGAGGAAAATTTTAGTTGTGGCTTGGCTGACCCCTAGATTAGCAAGAGGTCTGATGGTATGTCTCTTCTCTATTGGTAGGTGAAAGTCACACTTTAAGCCAATGGAGATAGAGAGAAGATAACTCAACCTAGTTTAACGGGTCGAAACCACCATTTCAAGGGAAAAGGAACTACTCAAAGTTCCCTACTGCATGGTCTCGCTTTTAACATTGTAGGTGGAGAGTTTGGAGCCTTCAACATTTTTGGTGCTAGAAGGAGGGCTTGGCAACTTCTTGTCTTTTGGAGTTTTTGTATTTTAAAGTTTTATTTTAATCACATTGTCTCCTCTCAAACTTCCTATTTGGAGTTGTGTCTCTGGACGTGCATCTGCCAATACTCCACCAGAAATACTATGACACTTGTAAAAGGTAAAGTTTAATGGTAAAAATAAATTTTCTACGTTAAATCGTGCTTTAGAATTTATTAAAAAAATTTCAAATTCTACTTTTCATGATATTGATGAAGGTATTATATGAAGGATTTTTACTGTTGCATTCTTAGGAAAAGCTAAAAACCAATGTCTATCTCTTCCAGTTTTCATCATTAACAATTAGGATCAATTTATCGCAATGTTTATTTATAAATTTGATGGTTATGTTTATGAATAGGCATGTGATGAATTTGAAGAACTGTGAAGATTTGAAAAAAAATCTCTCTTAGATTTTACTCTTAGATTTCAATTAATTTGCTTAAAATGGAAATCTAAAGAGAAACCTTTAGAAATATAACTAATCAATTGGTTTAAGTATATTGGTTCTCTTCCTCCTATTTCAAATCCATATGTAACAATTTCAAGCTTTGATGAATCTCCTTCAACTTCTAATAATATTATCAAATAATATTATTTAGAGGTGCATATTAACCATGATGAAGTGGCCTCAACCAGGTATGATAAATTCTGAAATCTAGTACACACCTCTTACGATATTAATGATAATCATGATAATAAACCATTATCACAAATCTTGCAAGAAATTGGTAACCAAATAAAAGAAGAAATTAGTAACAAACTTGAAGGACCATCTACCACGAAATCTTAAAATAAATATGAATTAAATTTAGAAAATCAGATTATAAATTAGCAAGTAGAGACAAAAATTGAATTTTTCAATAATATGCAATATGTTGAAGACATTTCTAAATTTTATCATGTTGACCAAATTCTAAATTAAGGGCAACTAGATAATGTTCTTCAAGAAAGCACACTTATCCAAGTAAATAATTTGGAATCTGAAATTTGCAACGGAAAGAATTTACAAGAATCTGCTAATAGAGATATTTTCAAAATCATTTCTTTCGATTCTCATTTTCACCTTTATCCCACTATTTTTACTGATATAAATTTGTCCCCTCTTTTCTTTAATGTTATACCTTAAAACAAAGAGGCCAATATAAATGATTTTGATCATTATTCTAGCATTAATAAACATGTGCTCCATATTCCTTCTTGTTTTGATACAACGAATGAGATTGAAGGGAATTCTAAAGAATGTTGTGAAGTCATTTTTCATAATTAGTATGACATTGAGGATGTTCATTTGTTTTCTCCTCAAGTGAATCCTCATGATCAAATTCAAATCACATGTGAAAATGAAGAACACTCTAACTTAGAAGATTTTACAACTAATTCTCATTTTTAAACAATTATTCATACTCATGATCTCAGCATTCAAGAACCCATTCCGATCTATGTTGATCAAAGTCTCATTTCTATTCATAATTATGATATTCCCTCTAATTCACAACTTGGTGCTGGCAATCATTCTAATTCCATTATTATGGCCAATTATTGTGAAGATAAAATTAGTTCAAGTCAATCCAATTGTGTTGTAACAATATTTATAACAATAGTGTAAATTATGATTTGTTTTCCTTGTCGTTTGTTCACTTTTTTTTTTTGAGATTTATTTTTTGTTTTCATTTTTTATTTTTTAGATATCTCATGCTAGAATATTGAGAAATTTAGTATTTAGAACTCAATTAATGCATTGCTTGAATGAAAAAATTAAGTCTCCAATCATAATCATGAACATCAAAAGTTATTTCTCTTATCACTTGTCATTTTCCTCTCAAAAGAAATGCCAACAAGACAATGTATTTTCACAATATGATCAGCTATCTAATCCTATGAATGATCTTTCGTTGAATCTATCAAATTTCCGTACATATTCCATTGACCCATTTGAAAGACATTTGCAAAGTTTTCCCTCACAAAAGATTATTAATAAGACTGATAAATTTTTGTAGGCCATTGTATCTAAAAATCCAATTCTACAATATCACCTATTATTTTCTCCTTTAAACGTCTTTCAATCATTAATTGAAATCCATCCATATTTCTATGATCCAATTGAAATTCAGTTGGAAATGAAATTTCAAGAGAAAGTGGTTATAAATAAGTTTCTTCCTATAAATATATTAGTAATTATTGTACATGCCATATTCAAATTTATTTTTATTCATTTAACTATATTCTTGTTACTAATGTTTGTCATGTATATACATTCAAGAAATAAAGTACTTGAATGGTTACATTGGAAGTATGAATATATCTAGGTATGTTTCTTTTCATTCAATTAGAATTAGGGATAGATTAATTTAGATTATATTCAATTTGTGTTTTAATTTATTTCATTATTGCAGATTTTGAATAAGTAAGTAATGAATCCATGTTTTTGGCATCCCCTTTCATTTGTTGGAAAATGGTTTAGAACATATAATAAGTTCTTATATAGTTAGATCATCACACTTTTGAACCACTTGATCTTCTTGTTTTTGCAAAAAAAATCATCATATTATTAAAAATGTTTTTTAATCATATATATGAAGTAATTCGAAGGAATCACTATAGCTTGGCAATTTTTTGATTCACAAGTATTTCAAAAAAGGTTCATAATCACCACTCCTATCCTCTGATGTAAATTTGAGTTGGATGCAATCCAAAAGTTCATTATTTATCATTTTAAATTAAACAAGTAAGATGATGTTGAAAATATGTGAATTCTGATAAATACATGGAAGAAATTCAAGATTTGTAGAAAAATTCTACAAATCCATCTCTGATACCACGTCGAAAATCCATTGTAGGTTAACACGATAATGCAATATAAATCAAAGTAGAATATTGTAACTTGCTTCTACTATCAATTTTCAGAAGCTTAAAGATTGAGCTAAACAATATAACTAGAAGAAGAAGAACCAATGGCACAATACACATGATAATACTTTGGGGAAAGCATCAGCTAAAAACCCCACACTATTGTATTATCATACAGGTGGAAATACATAGGAATTAAACAAAGCCTTAGCTCTCACAACTAGCCAGCTCTAAGTACAGTCCTCACAGATGCTCACAAGCAATCTTGGCTTCTCTTCAACCTTCCTCTCTTCCCTTCAAGCTCCTATTTCCTTGCACTGTTCCTGGTGGATGATCTTCATTCAACCAAGTGGAACACCTCCTCCAAAACAACGCAATCCTCAACAATTATATCCTTGACTGCATGCATGAGTTTTATCCATGAGAAAACACATGCAACTGATAGGACATTGTGCTTGACATTAATATCATTTGGGTATTTCTTAGAATAGACATGCATGAGTTTCTAATGAGGGAATCTTCAGTTAACTGGGGTAGCACTAGTTGAGTGCATGCATGAATCAACAGACTATTAACTCACTTTTAGTTCCTCAAATAGTTTGGAAGTAATTTAACTAGACATAACTCAGTAGACTAAGCTAACTAATTACAACCCAAATATAACTCACTTTTATCTCTTTAATTTAAGGGAAAATCTTGCATGACTTCAGAAGGACTTCTAACTTGAATTTATCCAAATAATTAATTTAAAATAAATTAATTAATTATTTCCAAGTAGCTGTTAAGAATAGATTTGATTTTAATTCACAATTTAATTCGAGGAAAAATTAAATTGGAATATTCTTGTTGCCATATTTCAACACTCCCACTCAACAAGAAAGGGATTATCTGCCACCCTGATCCTGTCTCTATGGAACTCGAATTTACACTTTGACAATGCCTTTGTCAAAATGTCAACATCTTTCTCCTCTATCAAAATATACTGCAGCAACATGATCCTCCTCACTACCTGTAAAGGCCACGGGAAACAAATCTTACCTTATGCTTCTCCACACTGCTATCAACAACTTGCCTTACCTTGTAAAGCCAACAAGAACTCACAACTCACTTGTTCTCTATTCTCATAACCACGTCCCAAACATTATTACGAACTATGGAGTCATACTCATCCACCATAGCATCAACCCAAATCAGTGTCTACACTACTTCCTCAAATGAAGGTGTCTCACTCTAAACACATTCCCTAGCAAGGGCCATGTATCTAGTGTACCTCTTAGGTGACCTCCTCTCTCTACACTGAGAAGATGGTGCTTCCACATTCTCACTCGCATCCTCCAACAATTTGTCAGCTTCTCTTGTGCGCTTCCATCAATCTCTAGAAGACTCTGCTTGAGTGGATGTATCCACTCCTAGAACCTCTGTATGCGGCTGATTTGAATCAATCTGAGGCTACTCCTCCTTAGGAACCAACAGTTCCTCCACAGCCTGTAGTTGGAGCTCCCTCTCATGGAAAAATCACATGGCCTTCTGCTCATGAAACTTGAGATCTCTGTGAACCACTGTCGTCTGACTAGTAGGCAAGTACACTCAATAGTTGTGAGGTGTATTAGTGTACCCCAGAAATATCCCCAACTATGTGTTCAGATCAAGCTTCTTCTGTGCATCCTTTGTCACATGGGAATATATCGATGAGCCAAAGATCTTGAAGTGACCCACGTCTTGTCTCTTACAAGAGAAAGCTTCATCTGGTGACTTCATCCCAGGTATGCAATGCGGGCTTCGATTCTACAAATAAACAGCTGTGTTGCATGCCTTAGCACACAAGTGAAGTGGTAGGCCTTGGTCATGCAACATTTCTCGTGCTACCCCTACAATAGTTTTGTTCTTCCTCTCGGCCACCCCATTTGGTTGTGGATTATGAGGTGTCGTCAACTCTCATTTAATACCATCCATTGCACAAAAGTCCTTAAAATCTTGAGAGACATATTCTCCATCGTTGTTACTTCTCAAGGCCTTGATCTTGTTCCCTAACTCTTTCTCAACCAAAGCTTTGAACTTACAAAAATTTGTGAAGGTTTGGTCCCTCTTCTGCATGAAATAAATCTAGCATTTACGAGAATAGTCATCAATGAAAATCACATAATGCCTTTTCTTCTGTATGGATTCCATCGAGAATGGTCCACACAAATGAGTATGAACTCGCTCTAAGATAGACTCTGCTTGATTGTCTCAATCATGAAAGGAAGACTTGCTGTACTTTCCCAAGGTACAAGCTTTACATGTTTCAACTTGATCAAGTTTACCTTTGGGAAATCCTGTAGATATCTACTGCATTATATTCAAAGCCCCATGATGCAAATGGCCCAACTACCTATGGCACAACTCACCATTGTCTTCGCTTTGCACCAATTCTACTTTCGTACTCAATGCTGCACAATCATCTAGCTCTAATTTCTAGAGATTCTTCACCCAAATCCCTATTCTCTTGGTTTGACCTATGGCTATGTGTCTTAGGAATTCCTTTCCTTTATTGAAGATAATATCGTAGCCTTTTTCCTCCAACATCGCAATTGATACCAAGTTATTCTTCAATCCAGGCACATACTTCACATCTGTCAAGGTGAGCAGAGCTCCATGCTCCCTTTGAAAATCAACCATGCCCACTCTTGAAACATTATACCTTCCATCGTCACCCATCTCTAGGTGCATCTTGAGGTCCTTCTCTTCGAAGGAAATGAATAAATTTTTATCACTGATCATGCGGAATGAGGCTCCACTATCAAGATACCAAACACAACTCATCATTGATGACACCATGCATACGATGAGGGTAAATTCCATTTCAAACTGAGAGGCTAATGCCTCACCTTCCAATCTTTCTAAAGATCCATTCTTGGACTTCTTAGATGGGAAATTAGTCGCATAATGTCCCATCTTGTGACAATTAAAGCATCTTACTTTAGACATGTCACCCTTCTTCCCTCCACGAGAAGAATTTGATTTGGAATGGGAAGCCTTCCCATTCCCTTTCCTTGCCTTACTTGCTAAGGTTAGATTTTCTTAATCATCATTCTTGGATGAAGAATCGTCTTGTGTGCTCCTCCTAATCTCCTCTTGCATAAGATCCAACTACAGTCATTCCTAATCCGGCAATTTCTCCCATCCATTCACAAAGTTCTGGTAGCTATTCCAACTCTTTGGAGGGCCAAGGGGAGCGAGGCTCACCATATCATCATCGACAGTAGTTATTCCCACATTGTCAAGCTCATCTCTGCAGGTGGTGATCTTGTTCAGATATGTGGAAATAGTATTTCCCTTCTCCGTCTTGATTCTTCGAAGCTTATCCTTGAGCACCAATTTCCTATGGTTGTTATTGTTCTGGTAGAGGTCGTTCAATGTCTTCCACATTGAAAGTGGAGTATCCTTTCCATGGAGACTCGAGACAATATGGTCTCGAAATCCCTCAAGGATGATCTATCTCACCTTCGCCACACACTTCTTCCACTCAGCCAACTCTTGTGCATTATTTGAAGCTAGCTTTGGGATTTCTTAATCAATGAATTCCTTCAATCCACTATCTCCTAATACCACCTTCATTCTATCTTTCCATTCTATGTAATTCGAGCTACCTTCCAAGGCATACTCAAGTCTCAAGCCATAGAACGCCATTGGCCAACCTTCAAGTATGATATGAATTTGATTTGCACCCGCAACCTTGAAATCCAAACTTCAAATTCTCTTCTCAGTATGCTATTCATGACTTTGATACCATGTAGAAAATTTCTACAAATCTACCTCTGATACCATGTAGAAAATTTGGTGTAGTTTAACCCGATAACGCAATATAAACCAAAGCAGAATACTATAACCTACTTCTACTATCAATTTGATGAAGCTTAAAGATAGAGCTAAACCATATAACCAAAAGAGGAAGAATCAATGGCACAATACATATGAAAATACTTTGGGGAAAGCCTCAACTAAAAACCCCACACTATTGTATTATCATACAGGTGGAAATACATAGGAATTATACAAAGCCTTACCTCTCACAGCTAGCCAGCTCTCTATACAATCCTCACAGATGACCACAGGAAATCTTGGCTTCTCTTCAGCCTTCCTCTCTACCCTCCAAGCTCCTATTTCCTTGCATTGTTGCTAGTGGATGATCTTCCTTCAACCAAGTGGAACACCTCCTCCAAAATTGCACAATCCTCAAGGATTATATCCTTAACTACATGCATGATTTTTCTCCATGAGAAAACACATGCAACTGATAGTACACTGCCCTTGACATTAATATCAACTAGGCTTTTATTAGAATAGACAAGCATGAGTTTCTGATGAGGGAATCTTCAGTTAACTGGAGTAGCACTAGTTGAGTGCGTGCATGCATCAACTAACTGGTAACTCACTTTTAGTTCCTCAAATAGTTTGGAAATAATTTAACTTAACTTAGTAAACTGAGTTAACTAATTACAACTCAAATATAACTCACTCGTATTTCCTTAATTTAAGGGATAACTCTTTCATGACTTCAGAAGTACTTCTAACTTGAATTTCTCCAACTAATTAATTTAAAATTAATTAATTAATTATTTCCAAGTAGCTCTTACGACTAAATTCGATTTTAATTCACAATTTAATTCAAGTAAAAATTAAATTGGAATATTTTTGTTGCCATATTTCAACAGGATTCATGAGTTAAACCTAAAATAAATAGTCTTCTAGGTATGTATTATTAAGTTCATCTTCATCTATTGTTTGATTTTATCTTTTCTTTTTTTCATATTTCATTTAGTATTTATGTTTTCTTTCTTTTTATAGGTCTTCAAGGACTTGGTTTTGGAGATTTGAGATAAGCAAGAAAAAACCATTTCTAAGTCTACAACATGTTCACGGAAGTATTTGTTGTTTCATCAGAATTTGGGTATTATTTAGTTTTGATCCTATTCATTAAAACTCCAATAGGCCTTTAATACATTATCATAATATTCATATCGGGTCATTATAATATTGTAACTCTCCTCACAAGAAAGTTTTGATAAAATAATTCTTCATTCAAATATTTTTTATAGTTAATATAATTATTTAAGGTTTTTTTTAGGGAAAAATTGAGTTGAGCCCTTTCTTTTGAATTAAATACTTTAAGATATTTTGACCCCACAACTTCACTAAGAATATTGGCATTCGCAAGTATCATAACTTATATAGTGTGCTATGCTCAAGACCTCTGATGTCCCGATGATCCGATATCCACGTCTTTTGATATTCTGATGCTTCGATCGTCTGATATATATTTTCTCTAATCCTCTGATATATGACATCTCTGATACTTTGATATCCTCATATTGCTGATCTTCGATATTCCCAATCCTCCAATTCTCTCATAGACTCCTCCTACCCATATCGAAACTTCCATATCAGAACTTCTTATAGACTGTCACTCTTTTAAACCCCTAATATCAAATCTCTGATACAAGACCTCTCACTTATATTTTTAGCTATTACATTTTAATAATAAAAGCCTATCAGAAGGTAAGAATATCACATGTTTCAAAGATACGACCATAAGGTTTCTCCAATATTTTTCATCTGAAATGCTCATGTGTGCAGACTCATGTGAATTCATGTTTTTCACTTAGCAATATAAGTCAATAATTATATTTTTCCTCTCATCAATACAATTGAAATGAAATTCTTACACTCTTTATTGCTCTGATTTCCTACAAATGGAGGAAAATTCACACAAAACTCTTGCAGTGAATGATTTTATCCATGATCTTATTTATCACTGTTCTGAATCATACAATTGTCGAGTTGAGTAGAACCATTGCATCACACTCGTTCATATTTTTTTCCCTTTAGTAACTTTCCTTTCTTCTGAAGAGACTTAGAGCCTCTAATTGATCAACTTTAGAACCCTGATCCTCTGCTTTTCA
This sequence comes from Pinus taeda, assembly GCA_000404065.3. Lineage (NCBI taxonomy): Eukaryota > Viridiplantae > Streptophyta > Pinopsida > Pinales > Pinaceae > Pinus > Pinus taeda. The sequence goes on from APFE031456208.1 coordinate 18,539, forward strand.
TTTGTTTTGAGATTTTTCCTTAGAATTTCATATTTGTAGGCTTATTGGACTCTTGGGTTTGTATTATGTTAGAAGTATTTAAAAAAAATTCTGAGATTTACCTCTCTAAGATCCACATTTCCTTCTCCTTCATAGTCATGTCCATTATAGTTAATAAAGAAAATGGTCCCTATTTCATTGTCTTCACTGGAATTTTGTGGTCTCGTAGATTTATACATTGATTTTGGCTTAAAAATGGTTTTGGATATTTCTGGCACTCGATTTAGTGTCATATTTATTAAATCTCAGACTCATTTCTGTGGAAGCTTATTTTAAAGGTAAACTTAAATTCTCTTGCAATCATTTTTACAAAACTTCAAATTATCTCATTATCGGAATGAAAGTCATCAGAACTAATTTATAAAATCTTACAAAACTTTTACCTCCGATGCATGAATGTTTGATATACTAGAAAGGAAACGTTCCAAAATTATATATTTAACAAGCATTCATTATCAGGCATGATGAATATCATATGTTTTGTTTGTAAAAGTTAAAAAAAAAAACTTTTGTTCCAAGATCTTTCCTCCCTTCACTATTCTAAATACCGGTACTTCTTATGTCATAGATGAAATTTAATTAAACTTCTAAAACAAATGTCGCTAGAAACGTTATGAAGCAAGGATTTTGTTTATCGGAGTTTTTCTCATTAAGAATTTTTAAATGACTTGAGCTCTTACTCTTGAATTTGATTCTCTCGGAAACTCATAAGATTACAGAAATTCAGTTAATTCATATTGTCTATATCAATTCATTCTCAGTATGTTTACTTGTTCACATTGAGTCTTCATATTTTGATTTATTATATATATATATATTATATATATATTTTAGTATATATATTCCACATACTACTACTACTACTACTTTCATGTTATTATGGTGGTCAAGAGCTCGGGTATGTTTTAATCATAATTCCGTCAAATCCAAGTATTTATTCACCAGGATGAATTTGTGACTTTAGGGATATACATTCTTCATAGTGTATGCACATGGGCCTCTTTTACTCTCCTCAATAATCTATTAGGCTAATGAGAGATTTCATCACCTATGGTTTGTTTATGTTTTTTTTGTTTGACTCATTATTGGATGCACATTTTATTATCTCAATCATATTTTAATCTGCATGTACATTTTCTTTTTAGGGCACTCTTGAGCAACCACTATGGTAATGCAACAATTGATAAGGAAGTTGGAACAGGTAAAGGTAATGGACCATGGATAATTCATCTTTTAACTCTCATTTATTTAAATTTTTTATATATATTTCCATATTTATCATATAAATATTCAAGTCCTCTTCAAATACACAATTGCTACATTATTTGGAATTTGAATCGATTTAAATATTTTGGGGCTAATATAAATTCAGAATGGAAAAAGCAAATAGAAGTATGTCTTCATTCTCATTTCTGATACAATTTATTTACTTCATATTACTTGGACATGAACATTTCTTTCTTCTAGTTTAATGCTTGATTTAGGTTAGATTTAATAAATAGTGATTTTGGGTTAATGAAATTTCAAAAGAATTCTAATCCTTCATGCTTTTAATTCTAATTAAAAGAAGAAAATATCTTTTATTGGAGAAGATGATATCTCTGAGGTAAGTTCAAAAGAAATTCTGCAATGGTATGTTTCATACGGCGACTTTCATTCATTTTCTTTTCTTTACTTTTGGTTTTAGTTTTGTTTTTTAGCTTTTGCTAGTATAAAACTATGTTTTCCAAGTCTTGGCGATCATTTTTCACACTCTTATGACTCTAATTTAGACCTCATTCTCTTTGTTGTTCCCCCTAAATTTTGGAATAACAATTACAATGTTTATCAAATCAACTAAACTCGAGAGTTTCTTAACTTTTAGTTTGTTTCCTAAGCTTTCATTTTAATAGAAAATTTATTAGATTCATTTATGCAAGATTTTCTTTGAAACAAGAAAATTTGCAACAAGAAAAGACTTCTCATTAGCTTATTATCTCTTATCACTGTTATTCACTATTTAATTTAAGAAGCCTAATTACTTATAGCTCCTCAGATAAAATTTACTAGATTCTCAAAAAAACATAAACGTTCACATGATTATCCTCTTTTACTTCTTTTGTTGAGACATTTGTATAAACAGTCTTGTCGGGGTTTATATTTTAAATTTGAGATTTTTATTTTAGCTTTTACTTTTGTCATTTTTTACATTAATTAGAGTTTTTTGAATTATTTTTTTCACTTTGAAGTTCTTTTCCTTTTTCTTTCGGTTATGTTTTGTTTCTGGTGACTCCACTAACATTTATATGGAAGACATTTTTCTCACCCAACAGTGGTTGACATACATAGGAAATCTTTATTCTTTCTATTTCAGTAAATTTCATTTATCATTAAAGGTATATGTTTATGGAACCATAAAGTCATCTTGCTTTAAATATTTTTCATCGAGGAACACACATGCTTTCTAAGTGATATAGTTTACCTTTTCAAGTAAATAACTAACCCGAGTTTAAGCCAATGGATCCCTCCCACCACTAAACTTTATAAAACCTCCTATTGATAGTTGGAGAGAGATTTTTGGAGTCAACATTATGAATATATTATATCCATCAACATAATTCTCTATTAGCATCCAACCTTCTTTCACTTAGATACATCATAAACTAAAAGGTCACAAATGCGCTTATCAAAAGGGTGATTAAAAGAGAAAGCATGGGAAATACAAGTAAACTCGTCAAGGCTACAGACACTCACTAGCAATGGGGCTAGGCTTTCATGGCATAAAATACAACTTCATCGAGGTTACTATCCACACTCACTGGTAGTGAAGTGATGTCAGAGACCATTCATAACAATGGATATATGCTTTATCAAAAAACTGGTATCTACACCTTCTTCTATTTTCTCATACAAGGTAATTTTAAAATAATTTTTTCCCATTTTTTTTATTTATGACTTCTACTCAAGTTCTTTTTTTATTACCTATCTTTCCAAACTCATATTGCTTAATTTATTTATGTGGGACCCGTGGAATTGTTTTACTGTTAGATGGTTTTGTGAAATTCATTACGTTTAACCTTTGGGTAAATTAAATTTCATTATCTTTAATAAGAGAGAATGGGTTCTTCCCAGTACGTCACGAATGTTGTGGATAAAACCCAACACACCTATTTTTTACATATTTATTTCAAATAATGGGGACCCTCTCTGTAAATTTTTGGCTAAAACACATTTTTATATTTTCTTTTGGTTAAGTGTCCTACAATTTTTCATTTATTTCATTTTCATCAAATTTCTATTTTGATTGATTCATTGAGTTTTACTTTGGGCTAGCTTTCCATCAGTACTTGTTTCATCTCATTTGGTTACATAGTTTGTAAATGATGCTCATTTGAAGTTTGATAACTTTTACCGCAGAGGTTAAAAAAAGTATAAAATGTATATTATTTTAATTTTTGTAGTTAAATTAGTAATTCATCGTAAATATTAATCCCTAGTTATTTTTTATTAATTTCTTCATTTTTCACTAACGGTCCTACAAAATCACCCAATCAAATTATAGAGCATTTAAAATAATGCATTTTTGGGATCTTAGTAATGTAGTCCAATTCTTCATTTAAAAAAAAAAAATTACAAGACCGAAATATCAAAATTGCAAAATGGTTGTAGTTCATTTTGTAGAATTTTTAATTCCACTCCAAGTGGACCCCCACTTCACCTCACCTCCTTCATATATAAATCTTCGAAATTTAAAAGTTCAACAAATAATTCTTCTGAAATTAAAACTTTCGATATCCTGATAGTGTAATATCGACATTTTTGGTTTTTCATGCATTTAAAGAGTTCCAATATTAATCATCCATCAAACCTTGGAGATTTGGTTTTATGTAATGGCTATTTTTATAACATATAGTTTCACTTCACTTTCTTATGCATCTCGCTCCTCCATCATGGTGATGTCCCTTATACCTCTCTATAATTTCCACTCACATGCATACACTCCTCCTCCTCCTATTTTGTATTGCTTGAGCCACATATCATTTAAATGTTTTTGTTTTGAATTCTACTTAGTATGTGTTCTAATTTTAAATTCAAACGTTTTAATATAAATAATTAGTTTGTATATAATTAAATTTAATATTATAATTGTAAATTTAAATAAATAATAATTAATAAATAATGGTAATTTAATTTAGGATTAGATTTTAATTGAAAAATCTTATTTTTCGTTGAAGAAATAAATTTTCGAAAATTGTGACAATTTTGATTCTTCAACTTTGGAAGCTCATAAATTCAGTTTTATTTGGCCAAATAAGGCCCATGATGATTCGTTGGATAGATAAAACCATGGAGAATATTTACGAAGTGGCTACATAATCATATTTAATCATTAATGAGTCTAAACTTTAGTAGAGGATCATGCTCTGAATTTTTAAACAAAATTATTTTCTTGAGTTTAATTTTCTACATTTTCATTTGCTCATAACCTCTATGGAATACAAATACATTTGAGTATGTTTTTCCTCACCAATTAGATCTTTACAGAGATCAATAAAAAACTCAGATTTCCTTTTATTTATTTAATTAATTAAGTTTTTATTGGAGATATTTTGGGTCCCACATTTAGTATTTTGATTTTAATTTGCATTTTAATTAGTTTTGGTAGGAAAATAATTGAAGAGACAAGGAAAAAAATATTTCAATAAATGGGATTACTTCAGCAATAGAAGAAAAGGAAGTTGGACCAATGAAAATTGATCGAGCATAATTACTCTTCAACAACTCTCCTATTTGGGAATCATTCTCGCAAATTATAAATGGCAGTTTGTAATCATTCTCGCAAATTATAAATGGCAGTTTGTAGGTGACATTGGTTTCCTTTCTCCGCAATTATGAAATTCTTAATAGAATTATTGTAATGGAGATTTAGATTTGTAGGTGAGGGGAGAGTAAATCTCATATTTGGGGGATAATTGAGAATTTTTTTTTACCATTCTAAACTATGTACGAAGAGCAGAGCTTGCACTATTGCAGTTCTTGTTTTAACAACAAAAGTTTAAACATTGTAAAGAACTGTTGGAGATCAAAGCCAGAGAAATAGTTTTAATAAATAAATATTTAAAGTATTTTTTTATGCTTATTTCATTTTATAATGATAGAAATATGTCATTTTATTCATATTTGTTCACTATTTTCAATGTGAGTAATTTTCCTCAATAATCTGTTATTATTTATCTCTTCTTTTGTCGGTTGAACTCTGATTTTTGAGTAACTATTTACTCAGAAATTAGTGTTTTAATTCTGATTTAATAAATAGTAATATTTTGTGAACTATTTCATTATATTATTGTGTAATCATTTGAGTTACTAATTTAATAATCATCACCATTTTGTGAACTACTTCCAAAATGTTGTTGATTAATTATTTTTCTTAATAGATCTCTGAACATAATGTGTTTTTTTATTCATAATATTATTTAATGGAACTACTTCGTTAGCTTGATATTCATTATAAGCCAGATATATTTAAATCCCAATCATTTAAATACTTTGATCTTGATTAGATTAGATCTACATCTTCCTAATCAAGATAGCTTAGGATCTTTTTCCTCGTGCTTGGATTCTAGGATTAATTGACATTTAGATTTAATACATTTCTAAAAGTCCTCTTATCAAAGAAGCAAACTTTAGTTGTGGCTTGATTCAACCCTAGATCAACTTAAGGATCACTTTCTTGCCTGATGACAAAGAGAGTTGATCTCATGTCTCTTCTCTATTGCTAGGTGAAAGTCATACTTTAAGCCAGTGGAGATAGAGAGAAGTTAATTGGACTTAATTTAGCTAGTCGGAACCACCATTTAAATGTAAAAGGAGTTGCTCTAAGTTTCCCACTGGTTGGTCTTCCTTATAATGTTGTAGGCAGAAACTTTCGAGCCTTCAAAAAAGCCTTCGTTTCAATTTTATGTGTGTAAAGAATAGATTTTGATGGTATTAACCTTCAGTTAATCATATTTATTGAATTTGTTGTTTCATGTCTAATATTCTTTTCACCAAATCTACAAGTTTGTAGAGAGTTCAAGTACTCGAAATCATCATATTACACATTAGTGTCGAGGATTAAGTAGTGGCATAGCAAAAATTATGAATTATATACAATAAATTAATATGAAAATATATGTCCATACATCCTATCGTGAATAAATTAACAATAATAATAAAAAAAAAATTAAAAAATCATGAAAGCTTAAAACTAGTTAAATGTAAATTTCTGGTTGAATATTTTTATTAAATTAGTAAAAAAAGATTTAATAAAAAAAAATGAACTTTGAAAAATACGAATAAGCACTATGCTAATAAATAACAAATAAAAAAATTTAGTTGAATCTTATAAATTTAAAAAATTAAACAATAATATTTATGATAGATATTACTTTTTGTGATTCCATTGTGTTGATAAAATCATTCATCTATGATCATTTCCATGAGAGGTAGTCGTAACTCACTGATTTATCATGCTTTTTAAATAGTCCACTTAGCATTCAATGGACTATTAAAAAATCATGATAAATCAGTCAATTATTACTACCTCTCATGGAAATGGTCATAGATGAATAACTTTGCAGTTGAATCCCAAAAAATGATATCTAATATAATGCACTCCGAAAAACCTTCAATACTTAAATATTTATGATATTTCTCAAAACTATCTTTTAACCTAAATAAATATAATTTTAGTTTAAGTAAAATATTTTAAGAGAATTATTAATTCAAATATTATAAAAAATTAATATGGTTGATCACTATTAAATAACAAATAAAATTAAAGAATTCAGAGTTTTGTGATCCATAATCTTGTTTGTGAGAATAATTTAACCAAAATCATATAACAAATCATTTGTCGACGCATTTTGAACCAACTAGTGTGGTTCATCATCAGGACAAGTTGAAGATCCGATCTGAGCGATGAGTTAAATAAGGACAGCAGGCCATTCCAACAACGAAATTTGACTGAGAAATGGTTAAACATGACCTCTAACAGCTAGGTATGACCAGGTCCTTGAACCTATTCCATCCAATTACGTATTTTACAATCTTTCAAATTCATAATAATTATTGGAAAATTGTTAAATATTATCTCTAAAAAACATATAATTAACATAAAATAAATAAATAAATAATTACAGATTTAATGACCCATTTAATTAGTAATTTAAAATTTTTACAATTTCAAAATGACCACTCTCTGTT
>APFE031456212.1:0-10207 GCA_000404065.3 Pinus taeda
AATCTTCTAATACACAGTTTGAACCACGATCAATACACAGTTTGCACAATCATGACATCAGTTGTTGTCCATACACAGAACGCATCTTCGTCAATTGTGGAAATGGCATACTAACATAACAAGTTCACAAATCATCCAATGTATATATATATATCTAATTTAAAATAAAACAGTTGTTTACAAAGTTGGCCAGATAATTAGAATTGATGGCCCTTATAACTGCCCGGAGGCTCCCAACGAGAAACCTCTCACACTCTATCTCTCTCTATATGATGAGAGCTTAGCTGCCTCATTCTTTTATAATGATAATAGATATGCTTTACATAATGATGGAAACATAAAAACTTCTACATGCAATGCATTCACCTAAAAAACATCTTGAGGCTTTATTCCGTCTTTTTTCCTCTTCTAAAAACAAGAAAAGCCTCCTTATCCCTTAATGACCCACATTCGTTGCTTTTATGCCTAAAAGCACTCCTTATTTCCTATTTTCTTATTTATTTACTTTGGAAACATCTAATTAATCCCACTAACTTGTAACTTAGGAAAATAATTCTAGAATGCTTGACCCCCTATGACTATTATTTACAATAATTGCTCTTGGGCTGAATGCTCCTCCATCAGACTCCCAAAGTAGAAAAATTTCATGATCTCCTGATCATGTGGTTTGTGCTCTTGATCTTCCTGGATCCCATACTTTGTTCTGCAACTGTCCAAATGCTTTATTCCCTTGCTGCCGCTGCATTTCTGTTGTCCTTTCCTCCATCTTCTTCTTTCTGGCAATCAGGTTCGAATTCTGATCGATCTTGCTTGTTGCTATTTCTATTTTCCTCCATTTGGAGTGCTGCATCATCAGCTGCCATATTTCTTCAACTTCTATGCCCAGCTTGTTGTTGTTGTTCCCAATTTCTGTTAATTCAGTTGCTACCATAGATGTTGTTGTCGCTTCCACCATAGATGTTGCTGCCGCTGCCGCCATAGATGTTGCTACCTCCCAAGCTTCCTGTCCCTCTGCAACATACTTTGGCTCATCACCTGTAAACAAAATCAAATTGTTAGCATTAAAATCACAAGACACACTCGTCTTATTTGTCGATTCAGTCACCAACTTTTCGCTCTGCAGCTTCAAGTCTTTTTCAGGACTCAAAAAATTTTCACTCGCTTTCTCCTCAGCTTTCTTTGGCAATATTTCAGAATGTTGATTTGTATTCACCATGAGACTGTCAGTTAGTCTCGCCTTCTTACCATCTTCTGCTTTAGGACTGTCCTTCATGAAAACTTCCCTGCCTTGTTTCCTCAGCAAATTAACCTGTGCATGAGTTCTCTGTCTCTCCAATTCTCTTCTCTGAAGATCTAGTTTCTTGTACAATTCAATAACTTCATTAGGAGTAGATTTTGGAAACTTCACATATCCATTTATACCTTCAACGAATCTTGACCAATCTTCAGTTGGTCCTTCTTTCTCTGCATCAACATCCTGATTAGATTCCTTCTTCATGACAATATCAGTCAATTGTCTTTCACCTGCAAACATACACAAATTGTCAGATTTAAAACCATGTGTCCCTTTGTCCTTACTTGAAGTTTCAGTCTTCAAGTCTTCATCTTCACTATCTCCCAGAAATTCTCCTTGTTCCATTTCAACTTCCTCTTCACTCATCTTCTTGCCATTTATCTTGGCATCCTCTTTCTTATGTCCTCTACTGTGGCTTTTTCCTGAACCTCTGTTATGACTATTAGTAGTCATCCTTTGCAACAATCCCCTGCAACAGCTAGTCCTCCTAGCTGTAATCTTACCACACTAAGCTCTCCTTACTTAGTCTTCTGGTAAGCATGGTCCTCTGTCTGGAACCTCTTCCTGAGCAACACCTTTTCTCCTTCTAGGCTTCTGCAATCTCCCACTCTCTCCTGAGAACACTTAAGTTGTCCTCTATATCCAATTCCTTATTGGATTCTTCAGGTTCACTGCCACTCCTTTGCAACCATAAACTTCAACTCATAAATTTCAAATCGGAAAAATAATCTCACCTCTTAAGATCTTGCATGATCTTGTCCTCCCTTTGTTTCGGCAATCATGTTCACTTGTGTATGTTGCATATCAAATTTAAAATCTGATCTTTATTTCAACTATTCACCACACTTCAAAAAAACACACTTCAGTTATCAAGTGTACAAAAAAACAAACTTCTTCAAGAAAACAATCCCGCTCTGATACCACTTTGATGCAGGGGAGGCCCTGTAAAACCAAGATCTTCAAACTCAACCTTATATTTCCGATGTGCAACTGACTTGAAGATTCAACTCATAAAGAAACTCCCCGTAAACACTGGTTCAGGGACTGAATTAATTATAACTTATAAATAACTGTTTATCAATTTACGGGTAGGCCACAGACAACGAATTGGCATACAACCACACACAACAAATTGGGATGCGATCAGACCCGGTCCTTCACCATATCACAACACCTATATAATTACGCCCCTACTGATTTAATATGCGCAAACCAGATTTATTACACACACAGCTCTCAACGTGCAACAATTATAATCGTATCAACCTTTAAACGTGGTTATGAAGCGCACACAAAGAGAGATTACGGTTTCATGAATCCACAACGTTGCTAACACAGAGATATATAAGCAAATTTGTCAACACTCAACCTTAATTCCATGAACAATCAATCCACATAGTTTTATGCTACGTTCTACCTCAATAGGCGCAATACTCTCTTCTCTGGTTCTGGATCGGCTCAATCAACAATCATACGTTGATGGAAAATCCCACTCATAAAAGTGAATAATATACAGCTCTCAGTGTTCGATCTAACAGTTCGGTTTGTTGTGAAGCCGAGGAAGGCTCGGCTACTAGCGGTGTACCACTGAATTGAGACTTCTCAACTACGACCTCCGCGCAACAGTATCTATATGCCCATCTATTATAATCCATGCACCGGTTATATGATTACACATAGCTAGACTCTGCCGCCAAGAATCGCCTTCAAGCTAGCGCTGAAGAATACGCAGGCCCTCCTTTAATAACTCAGTTTCTCCCTTCCATACGATGGCGCCCAATTCTCATTCGATTGGCCTCGGTGCTATCAGATAGGAAACACTGGCATATCCAGTGAGGGAGGAGCTAGATTCATCGCTCCTTAAACAGAGAATAAAACATTTAAAACAGAGAATAAAACATTTATTATTTGAAAAGCTCATCCAGTTTAAAACATGTGAAACATCGAGAGGGCTTGAATTATTAAAGAAATTCCATACAAATGATTTGAAAGCTTGCTTCATGCATCCTCAGACTAAGTTCTGAACATATGTGGCAAAGACGGTGGTGCTCTTAAATTTCAGTGTGAATTACACATCTTAAAGCACAGCGCTTTCGAATCTTCCAATACACAGTTTGAACCATGACCAATACACAGTTTGCATAATCATGACATCAGTTGCTGTCCATACACAGAACGCATCTTCCTCAATCGCGGAAACAACATACTAACAGAACAAGTTCACAAATCATCCAATCTATATATATTTGATTTAAAATAAAACAATTGTTTACAAAGTTGGCCAGATAATTAGAATTAGATAATTAGAATTGGTGGCCCTTATAACTGCCTGGAGGCTCGCAACCAGAAACCTCTCACACTCTATCTCTCTATATGATGAGAGCTTAGGTGCCTCATTCTTTTATAATGATAATAGAAATGCTTTACATAATGATGGAAACATAAAAACTTCTACATGCAATGCATTCACCTAAAAACCATCTTGAGGCTTTATTCCGTCTTTTTTCATGTTCTAAAAACAAGAAAAGCCTCCTTATCCCTTAATGACCCACATTCACTGCTTTTATGCTTAAAAACACTCTTATTTCCTATTTTCTTATTTATTTACTTTGGAAACATCTAATTAATCCCACTAACTTGTAACTTAGGAAAATAATTCTAGAATGCTTAACCCCCTATGACTATTATTTACAATAATTGCTCTTGGGTTGAATACTCCGGCATCAGATCGTATAAAAGTAAGGGTACTAAAAAATTACATAAACGGTTTTCCTAAATTAGAAGAGAGAGAAGTTTTACAAGTGTTCAGTGAGGGAGACATTCAGCCAGGGCTATCGAAACTAATTTCTGTAGAGCGGGGATTGAAAGCGAGCATAAAACCATTCCAAGATGCAGTGTTCATGAAAAATATGACTACAACGCAATTGCTTTGCAGGCTCAACCATGAAAAACGTATCGTGGCAAATTGCACATAGTAATCCCTCGCCATCACCTTCGCCGACGAGATCTTCAGAAATAGCAACGGTCACAGAAGAGTAAGTCCCATGCAGAGCAATATATTCGTCTCTGAAGTGACGATGGAGATCAACCTGTTGAAGCCTCACTTCTATCGAATGGGAATCCATCTCCATGAGTTGCAACATCCGTCGAGAATCCAAGAAACTTCCACTCCAAATAGTTTGGAGGCTCCACACATTTCCGTCTGGACGGCTCCAGTCCTTTATAGTTCGCAATAAGATAATATCGGAGTTTGTTCTCATTGCCATCTTGACGTCGGAGCCCGCGACTCCTATTTCGTGTAGCTCTCGTATATTCACAGAGTCAGAAAAAGACTGAAATTCCCAACTATCTACTTCTGCTTGTGTCATATATCTGAAGACAACGGTGGAGATGAAGTGTTGCTGAGGGCTTTCAGTATCATGCGAATCAACAACAATTCCGCTTTCACTTCGCTCTGTTAGTGGTGCTGTATCAGCTTCTAGTGTCGCCCATTGCACACGGCTATCAATTTGGCACCGTGGCAATTTCTCTTCCACATATCTGTTAACCTTTTCAAACATTTCTATCGCAAGATCCCTATTATCATTAGGCACGTCATTGTTGCTTCCGTTTGGTGATCCTTCCATGTCCATTGCTGCTTTATTTTCAGAAGATCGACGTCCGAATCGAATAGCTGTTTCAACCGATGAACTCTGAAATCATGATCGTTGGTTTAGTTGCACATCCGTCTTTTTATATATAATAAAATAATATGCAGAAATATCGTAATAATTTTCGTTCGCCGACATGTAAGGAAATGGATGTCAACGTGCAGGAAATGTATTGAAAATAGAGTAAAATTATAGTGAATATTATCATATTCATGAAATTATAAATATTTTATGTGAATTTGGTTTTATATATTTTATATATTATTTGGTTTTACAATTTATGAAAATTAGTTTAGGGAGATAATTGGTAGATGTTAATATATATCAGTCTAGATCTATTTTAACTCAGGATCTACTAAATGCAGAGAGGATCAAATTTCTTTCAGTTTAAAAAGGTTTTAAAAAGAATAATTGGTAGATGTTAATATACATCAGCCTAGATTTATTTTAACTCTGGATCTACCAAAAGGAGAGAAGGATCAAATCTCTTTCAGTTTAAAAGAGATTTGCACATAAGGAATTTGGTAGATCAAAGTATGAAATCTATGATGTAAATTAGTAATTATAAAATAAATAAAAATTATTAATCTTGTGTTATATTATATTATTTATTTTAATGATTTAGTCTATTTTATTTGACCGAGGTCAAATGTGAAACATTACAACTCCACTATAATATTGGTCCTCAAATTTTTACATAGGAGTTAATAAAAAGTGGATCTAGTGGGAGGAACTTTTGGATAAAATATAATATTATAGTATTATATTTTACCCAATATTTCTAGCAAGCTAGTAAAAAGTAAATGAAAGTCCAATAAATATTAGATAAAATGTAATAATTACATTTTACTTAAAAAAAATTCTCACCTCCTACCCTTTACTCATTTCTAAACTTACCATCCTACATATGTAAGAGCCTTATTTCTATAGCATGTTATCACACATAAATTAAGAGAATATATTACATATATTATATTAAAGTGATTATCCAAATGACCATTATATTAAAGAAGCAACTATTGTTTATACTTTCTGCGATCATGTTTAACCTTAGACTTTTAAAAACATGTTCATGAATCATCCAATAGCCTCATGAAGCTCTAAAGTTCTAAAAACGCCTTCCGGAATCATCCTTGCGGTAGAAATAAACATACAAAAAGACATATGGCCACCCAACAAATCCATATTTACACTTTTAAAAACACCTTCATGAATCACCCAATAGCCTATGCAGTAGAAATAAGCATACAAAAGACATAGGGCCACCCAACAAATCCATATTTACACTTTTAAAAACACCTTCATGAATCACCCAATAGCCTCACGAAGCTCTAAAGTTCAAAAACCACCTTCCCAAATCACCCATGGCATAGAAATAAACATACAAAAAGACATAGGGCCACCCAACAAATCCATATTTACACTTTTAAAAACACCTTCATGAATCACCCAATAGCCTCACGAAGCTCTAAGGTTCAAAAACCACCTTCCCAAATCACCCATGCCATAGAAATAAACATACAAAAAGACATAGGGCCTCCCAACAAATCATACAAATGTCAAGTGCGAACATATCCATAAAAATATTTTATCTTTATGGGCTACATGGGTTCAACCCATTTTCTACAACTACTTATGTTTCCAAATATAACGTCAAACTAATATGGAGCTAGGCATACAAAAAGGCATAGGGCCACTGATCATATCCATATAAATGTCAAGTGCAAACATATCCATAAAAATATTCTATGTTTACAGGCTACATGGATTCAACCCATTTTCTACAACTAGTTATGTATCTAAATATAACATCAACCTAAGATGGTTCTAGGCTAGTTTAATTCCCCCTTAAATAGGTTATATTCCATAGGAATACCATGGATTCTTAATACCATGGGTCAATTTTTATTATTAATTTTTATGGGGTTATTTTTTTGTGTTTACAGGCTACATGGATTCAACCCATTTTCTACAACTAGTTATGTACCAAAATATAACATCAAACTAAGACGGTTCTAGGCTACTTTAATTCCCCGTTAAATAGGTTATATTCCATAGGAATACCATGGATTCTTAATAACCTGGGTCATTTTTATTATTAATTTTTATGAGGTTATTTTTTTTTGTGTTTACAGGCTACATGGATTCAACCCTTTTTCTACAACTAGTTATGTATCTAAATATAACATCAAACTAACATGGTTGTAGGCTAGTTTAATTTCCGCTTAAATAGGTTATATTCAATAGGAATATCATTGATTCTTAATACCATGGGTCATTTTTATTATTAATTTTTGTGGGGTTATTTTTATTTTGTTTTTATTTTGTTTTTCAACCAGCTAAAATGTTTACATTATGTAATATTACATTAAGTTACAAAGTTGTACCATATTTTATTTTTTCAATGTTTATTACATTAATGTTACACATCTATAGCATCCTGGGCTAGAGAGCACCTTTCAACCGAATAGAAGATGAGTAATTTTATTAAAAAAATATGTGTATATTCAAAATATATCACTTATAATGAAGTCTCTTAACCCATAAATATGTTTTGTTATTGTTGGCATTATAGTTTTCATGGTAGCAACTAGCTCATGTTGGCATTGGTTTCATGGTGACAAGATTATCTTAGCATTGTTATCAACCCTATGTAGCCTAGTCATCGTATTGATGACATCCTTGTAGCATGCTTGCAACTGGTTGAATTGGCATTGAGTTGGTTGTGTTGACATTGATGTCAAACTTGATGGTCAAATGATTGTAGTGTGTGGTTGATGGTATTTTCTTGTGTATGGTTGTTATTGAAGATGTTTGTGTTGCAGGTTGCTTGTGTGTAGATTTTTTTTGGTATGCCTTTGATGAGCTATGATCTATGGATTGTGTGGGGTTAGTATATGATAGATGGTTTTGGAGTAGCTTGGCTTATGTCTCGATGTTATGTTGTTTATTGATTAGTTGCTTAGGTGGAGATGTTATGGTTGTGTAGATGGATGGCATGGCAGGTGCTCGATTGATTATAATTTTTTGGCTATTGGTTATGAATATGATTAATTGATTATATATTGTTACCAAGGATGTTTCCCATGGTATTTGGGTATGGAAGCTAAATGGTTTACCTTGGTATTTGATTGAGCATGAGTAAAATATTTCCATGGTATAAGTGCCCTTGATATTGGTATTACCAGGGTATAGACACCATTTGTATTGGTACTACCATGGTATTCACACATGGTATTTTGGATTATTTCTTTGACAGTTGTATAGGTTCCCTTGGTATTGGTATTACCATGGTACATGTGCCCTTGTTATTGGTATTACCATGGTATTCTCACATGGTATTTTGGCTTGTTCCTTTAACAGTTGTAGATGTTTCCTTGGTATTAGTATTACCATGGTACATATGTACTTGTCATTAATATTACTATGGTATTTGCGTGTGTTATTTTAGCTTGCATGATATTTACACTTGGTTTTGGTATTACCTTAGTATCTTCCCATGTAATGGATTTGAGATTGATGATGGATTTGAGATTGATGAGGATATTTTTCTAAATACTTGTATTTTTCTTGTTGAGTTTAGTTTGTTGGTTCTTTTGAGAGTGTGAGCATGTGAGAGTGAAGGTTGCAGAGAATTAGCAGAATGCTTCAAAACTAGTGGAGAGAAATTATATCTTGTGTATAAGTTCTAATGGCAGTGAAATGAGCAGATCTATCTGTTGAAGCAAAGTATTGATGCAGTTTGATGTTATGATTGAGTGGGGGACTTAGTTTAGATATTGGTGATTATGTTATTCAAATTTGATGCATGCGTTGTGGCCACTATTTATCTTGTGTGGACATCATATGTTTGTGGTGTTCTTATATGTGTTGATGGTGACTTCCTACTAAATATCGTATTACAGAGGTGAATTGGAGTTTAACAGGGTATCTTGGGATCCAGTGTGAAAATATATGAAATGAGGTCCAGATAGACTAGAGGAGATGTGACTTCATGGGTGTGGAGTATTGATTTTAAATTTTCAACAAAATGAATAGTTTCTCCATCTAATCTTAGTTGGATAGTCTAATCGAAGTTGGGCAAGGATCATTATTGTGGTGGGTTTCAGTGGATGATAGTCCATAGATCTGTGTGAAAACATGGCCTTATGAGCTCATTAGTAGAATTGATTCTCCTGGCTAATAAGGGTCAGTTGCTTTTATTTGAGGTCAAGTCTCCTAGCTAATGGGAGACAACCAATTTATCTAAAATACATTTTTTTCTTAATAGTGATTCACATCAGCGGAACAACAACAAGGGTTTTTTTTCGTGGAGAAGAGTTTTCCACCAGAAATACTTGTGTCTCATGTGTTGATACTTTATTTTTTTTTATGTTCATGGTTATGTTTCTCATATAGTTTACTTGTTGCTTATGATTTATGCATAGATCTGCAAATGTTTAAAGAGGTGCTCCTAGTTAGTGTGTGTGATTCAGTTAAAGTTTAAAATAGTAAAATTTGTAATAAGACACACTATTGATTCACCCCCCTTCCCTCAATAGTTCTCAAAGTTTTCCAACAACTGGTATCATAGTGGGGCTCTTAGTCATAAATTTATCATTAGAGAGGAGATCGAGGGCTTATTGTCAGAAAAAGAAAATAAAATAAATAAATAATAAATAATAAAATAAATAGAATAATAAATAAAGAATGGCTCAAACAAGAAATTCATGTTCTTACTGCTGCAAATTTCAAGGTATGGAGAAAAAATGTTAAATCTCATTTTTTGTCTAGTGGATATAATATTTGGAGATTAGTATGTGCAGGTTGTGGCAAGGAGCCAATTGCATTTGAATTTTTGCAACAAGATGCTCAAGTTATATCTGTAATCTACAAGAATCTTCACGATGATTATTTGAAGAACCTAGTAGGCTCGAAATTTGCTAAAGAAATGTGGGACAAGCTAGAATCCATATTTGGAGAAGGTACGAGGAAAAATAATGAGCTTGAGAAAAATAGAAACAGGAGGAAGAAGAAGAAGAATAAGGGCCTACAAAATCAAGCATCTCAGCACGAAAATGGTTCAACCAATAATGTACAAAATTTAAAAGATCAAGAACCAAAGGCATTGCAACAAGATGAATCCAAATTATAGATGCCAATCATTTTCTTTTGAGTTTCCATTTTGAGGATTCATGTTTCTTTTACACTGAAGTGCATAATGAAGATGAGAATGATATTAGGGTTCTTAGAGATGATATATCTAGACTAATACCTGCATGCA